>CAUYRH010142117.1:0-82369 GCA_963574655.1 Perodicticus potto | reverse complement strand
AGAGACCAGGGGAAACTTCCTGGGGCTCTGGGGCCAATTTCAATTTTCTTCCCAGGGAAGGTATGACTGTTTAGGATACCAAATCCACATGGTTTAGACACGCTTAATTCTCAGTAAGTTCTCATTAAAATCCAAGATGGGAGAGAAGAGAAGTATAAAGGGAAGTCTCTGGGAGGCTACAGCTCTTGTCACCACCAAGAGACCCCAGACTATGTGCGAGAAAGAGAATGAAGACCAGCTCGAGGCTGCAGGAGTCCAGCAAGGGGTAAGGGTTCAACCTGCTGTCTGTGGTGCCCAGATGGATCCTAGTTCTACCAGGATCTGGAGGGAAAATGGCACCAGAAACCAGGGCAACGGGGCTAGTTAGAGTACATATAGGGACGGTAAGCGCTGACATCCTCACCAGACGCTTCTAGAAGTGGCTGGTGGCCTAAATCTGTCCCTGGGCACACCAGATAATGAGTGTCAGAGCTGCAGACAGTGTTCACATTATGTTTGCTGAGCAGGAGGGGAGTATCTCAAAGACACAGCCGGAACCCTGTCTGATGCAGGCAGGGGCCAAGGGGAACTGTCTCTGCAGAGGACAGGTGTCACTGAAACTGTGTGTATTACGGGGTTATGGCAGAATTCTGGCCAGGCCCTGGATTAATAACTGCTTAAGAATTGCTAGAATCTCAAAGACATACTTTTCCTGAGCCCACTACTGAAGTACTATGTTGATCATTCCACAAAACAAAGGCTACGAGACACATTTTGCAGGTAGAGAAAATGAGAGGGAATAAGTGATTCCCTTCAGCCTATATGTAGTGTAAGATAGTCATAATGACAATGATTGGCATATTTGGTACTCGAATTTACTTTTCTACATGATCTCTGTCTATTATACATCAAACTATTTTGTTCACTTTAGTCATACATCTGCATATCATTCAAGAGTCTGTTATTATGGTGAAATATTTAAAAACCTTTGTGTTTCTTAGAAATGCTTTCATATATCATCTTTACCAGAAAATTTCTCATTAGTGGTTCTGCACCAGGTTGATGCTTCATACAACTTGATTATATGAATGATAGCCTTTTTGTTGTTAATAATCAGTTATTCATTCAATTTTGTAAGGTACAGGGAAGGACTGTGGTAAAAGGTAGATTACTGGAGTTGACTCTGATATTGAAGTTGACATTGCTTCAGTTTCTGATTTGTTCAGCCCATTAGAGTTTATTTCAGAGGGTTCTGCTGAAAACAAACAAAACACTAATACAGGGGAGAAAAACCCACAACAAAAACAAGCAAAAAAGGCAAAGACTCAGGGAGATAAAGACAGTCTCACTAATGAGTCCCCAACTGATTAAAAGTAAATACATTTCTATTCCTAGGAAAGTATAAGTAACATTTGTTGCCACAAACTGTTTAACTTTAGCAAAAATAAAGAATTGCCCTCAAATTTGTTATGGGAAGACAGCAACACTGTAGCTAATTATTTCCCATGTGCCTTTGGCCTGAATTTAAAAATGAGCTACTAATGGCAACATGTGAAATGGGCCCATCTTTGGGTACAGATTGACAGGTAACTCATCGTTATGGGTGTCTTTAAGGGGACACTGTATCACCATTGAGTGTCGCTTCTACTCATGGCACTGACTAGATTCACGGGAGTTTCAAAGTATGCCAGGGGTAAGCACTTAAACTCCAGGGTAAAGACCACCTGGGTTTGAATCTTAATCCTGCCTGTGTAACTTTGGGCAAAATACGTGTGTCAGTTAGCTTTGGCTGTGTAACAAACTACCCCAAAATTTACTGGCTTAAAAAGTCATGATACATTTATTTGTTCATGATTTGGTGAGTTGACAATTCAGCTGGATTTTGCTGGGAAACCTTTCTGCTTCTCATATAATTGGCTGGGCTCACTCATACGTCTGGGGCCTTGGGCACTTTGTAACCTTTATTCATGTAACGGGCAAGCCTGGGTTTCTTTAATGGATGGCTGAAAGCTCTGGAAGCAAGAGAGGCCAAGCTTCGATGAGCAAGCATCTAACATAGCCTTGACTATGTCTCATCTGTGTTATTGTACCATCTACTACAACAATTCATATGTCCAAGCCCAAATTTAAGGCTTAGAGACATAGATGTCACCTTTAGAATAGGTACACATAGAGTTAGCTGTGAACCAAATTTGGGTCATAGTATGAACAATCTGTCACACTGCTTCTTTAAGCTTCCAGATTCTCTTGTGGGTACCATGAAGATATTATGGTACCTACTCACAGGGTTCTTGCAACAATTGTTTTTCTTTTTTTGGAGAAAGAATTTCAGTCTGTTGCCCTGGCTAGAGTGCAGTGGCATCATCATAGCTCACTGCAACTTCGTATTCCTGGGCTCAAACTCCTGCTTCAGCCTCCTGCTATGAAACTTGGTTAAGTTTTCTATGTTTTGTAGAGATGGGGGTCTCATTCTTGCTGGTCTTTAACTCCTGACCTCAAGTGATCCTCTTGTTTCAGCCGCCCAGAGTGCTTGGGTTACAGGTGTGAACCATCCCACTGCAAGAATTACATGAATAATTCATCTAAAGTGCTCAACACAGAGTTTAATAAATGTAAGCTGTAATTATATTATAGCCATTTAAGAAATGGAGGGAGAAAGAGAAATTAGGGAGATTAGAATGGAGAAAAAGGATCGGGGTTATATCTTGAGGTTGGGGAAGGTCTTATGGAGAATATGTTGTTGATGATACCTTCCAGGGACAAATGCTTATTTGGGTCATGGTTACCTGTTATCACTGAACTTTGTGGCTCTTATTAGTGCTTTGAAAATTTGGAAACAATTCTTTCCATAGCAGGAAAATGGATTCTTTCAAATTTTAAATTTCATTAGTTTTCTTTTTTTACTAACTGTTATTGTGTTGGGATGATGAAACTTTGGGAGGTGGATTTTTTTCTCTCTATTTTATACATTGGGGTATTATAACTTATATAATTAAAACAATTTAAAACATCTTAGTTTTAGAACAATTCTTTTTTACTTTGAGTTCTTTTTAGAATTTTTATGGAATTCTAACTAATTTTTTATTTGTTTATAAAGCTGACAATTTTCAAAACTTCCTTTGTAACCTCAGAGGTATCAGTTGGTTCTCTTACCACCGGACACTAAGGATTCCCTTGACACGAGTAATCTCACTGCCCATCTGCGTTTCTAAGAGATTAGAACTTCCTAATTCCAAAATGCCCGAAGGTTACATTTGGAAAAAGCATTTGTTTATGCGATGATACAAGTCAAAACTACGTTCAGCTTTCTGGTCTGCTGGAAGTTGGTTTCTATAAATTTAAAATGATCTTTACAAGTATGGAGTTGGAATATTTGCAGTATAATTTTTGAGAGGGATGTTAAATGAGTAATTACACACATTCTAGGCTGAATTAATTAAACTAGCTTGGAAGTTTGAATTTATCCCCCTCACTCCCTGCCAAATTTCTTAGAAAAGGAAAAAAAAAAATCACAGCTGCAATTGAGAGATTCAGATCAGATTTTTGTCTAATGAACTTTCTATGTGCACTGGGGTAAGCTTCTGTCTTCCTGAATCTGAAGAGCCAATCGGATAGCCACCACTTTTCCAAGCATCACCTGTGGACGAGTGTGTCTGTCATTATGAGAGGAGCTTTGTAAAGATCAGACTGTTTTCTGGGGGCCATGCCCTTGTGGCCAGAGTCAACCATGGGGCTTTTAAACCCCAGAAGAATAAGGCTGCTCTTGGGCATAGCCTCCACTGCGGGAGGTTTGAAGTCCCTGCACCTCTCCTGCTCATCACCCCACCAAGCTTCCCCTTGCTCTGAGTTCTTACTTCAGGGAGGTTGATGATGCATCTAGACCAGGGGTCTGAAGATGTTTCTTGTAACCGATCAGAGAGTAAATATTTTAGGCTCTGTAGACCATTGCATCTCTGTTGCAGCTACTCAACTCTGCTGTGGCAGCTCCAAAGCACCCCTTGAAGTATGTCATGGGTGAGCATGGCTGTGCCTCAGTAAAACTTTACTTACAAAAACAGGCAGCCAGCCAGATCTGCTAACCTCTAATCTATCCAGATTATTTGGATAGATTATTTAATGACTTTTTGAGTCATTTCTAGCCCTGAAAATTTGCAAACCTGCAAACCTTTTGTTTTTTGGAAACCATGTTCTACTAAGTTCCTCAGGAGATCTAGATTTATGCAAAATGTAGGCAACCCTGGAGTCTTTGCAGAAGAAATAGCAGCTTCCATAATGGGCTGTGCTGGCCATGTAGCCAGCCAGGGGCAGGGGATGAGGTAGTGGATTTGGGCCACAGTGTTTGTTGTGACGAGGCATTTCTAGATGCAACGGGATGGATGGAAGGACAGCACACTTGATGTCCGGAAGGTCCTCTGTTGAGCAGGTGGTTGGGTTAGCAGGTGAACTTGAAGCTCTCTCTGTGTTCTCTAGAATACAGTTCTACTTGAACTGGCATCAGAAACCCTTGGGAGTGCCTTAAAATGCAGACTGCTGGGCGCTGCCTCTGAGGTTTCTGGATCAGTAGGTTTAGGCTGGGGCCAGGAAACCAGCACTTCTAACATGTTTGTGGCGACGCTGACGCTGCAGGCCAGGGGCCACCCCTTGAGAACCACTGTTTGAGAACGAGCTGCGCTTAGCGCTCTGGCCGCGGGGGGCGCTCTTCCATTCTGCGAGCTTTCTAGTGGCTTTGGTTTCTCATTCTGTTCTAGCGCACCCCAGAGTGACACTCCACCCTGGCTGTACTCCTGTTTGACATGGAGTCAGTCTAAACGCGGTGAGCACACGTCAAGCCACCTAGTGGTAACGAGGCTCTGGTACTGACACCTGCCCCCTGCCTCCGAGTGTCACTTTCTGGGGCAGGTTCTTTACCAGCCCCCATGACATTTGCACACATTGCACCCCTCCTGTTTTCCTAATACGTCCGGCCACATTTTAATGGGTGAAATGGCTCTGGAGCTTTCCCCACGGAACCAATTTTTACCCTCAGAATGGGCAGCTCCTCTCCTCGAGCAGGGAGACTACCTCAGCGCTGAGTTTTCGCAGGAGTCCAGAACTCAGATATGTTTTGACTGTTGCCCTGATAGCAGTGTGTTAACACCGGCCGCACAAGCAGATTTGTCATGGAGCTCTTCTGATGAGACAGGCTCTCCAAATTAACCGAGGCTGATGGCAGATTTTGTCAGCGAGCTGAGATGTTGCCCACAGCTAGTCAGTCTGCTGGAATATTTGGTGCTAATAGCAGGGTTTCATTGAGGGACGTGTGTAGGACAGTCACAGCTAATACAATTCTAGATCCTTCCAGGAAAATAGTGAGTTTGTAAATCACAGGACACTGATATTAAGGCAGCTGAGTTGCACTAGCCAAAAATTCATGACTAAGATTCCTTAATGAATGCTTTGGGAGGATAAAACCTGGCCGACCAAACTGTGCGACTGAAATTATCAAAAGCTCAAACATCTTTAAAAAGTCTTTAAATGTGTTATATTTAGTTCCAGAATTCTGAACAAGACAGACAGGAGTGCAAGTTGCTTCTGTTGATTGTAATCCAACAGAAATATCACACCTCTTGGCTTTGCCACGGGCAAAGTTTTCACTGAAGTCATTCGTTTTGCTTTTTGTTATGGTTACCTAACCTCCCTTCCGAATGCAGCAGGCTACAGAAGAATTGCAAAGCAGACGTCTGGAAACTTTTCCAGTTCCTCCAACATTTCTCTGATTTGGAAAGCCATTTCTCTCCACTAGCTTTTCCTGAATTTGGTCTTTATTTTAAAGATAAGATTAGGCATGGGAAGGCACTCAAAGTCAGCACGGGTGGAGGACAGAATGTCTCACGGCACACACATGTCTGAGGCCACTAACGTGGCTAGCCACCTGCAAATATTTGTACCACCCACCTACTCCTCTCATTTTCTCAGAAGTGTATCTTAGCAATAACTCCTGCTCCCAACTGGAAACTCTTCTCATCTTCAGATTCCAGGATCAGAATGTTATATTATTATTTTAAACTTGAAAGGACACACTGTAGTCATGTGGCTCTCTTAGATGGTTTAATGTTCAATAAATTTGGTTCAGAAATTACCTTTTCTGTGAGCTTACTTACCAAAGGTAGTTTCATTCTTTTTTTTTTATGAGATTATCTCGTTTATTATGTGAAAACATTTGTGTTCTGCATTTAGTAGGTTTCACCTGTCCCTTCTAAGATGCACCATAAGTGTGATCCCACCATTTACCCTCTCTCCACCTACCCTCCCCCTCCCTCCTTTACCGCCTTCCCCATATTCTTGTACTATAATTGGTTTATAGTAACTCAGATGCATTATAAGAAATCATAAGATAATCTCCTTTGCTTTTTTGTTTCTATGGGCAAATCTTTCTATGTCTTATTTTGGAGGGCTAATTTGTATACATAGAAAAATATGTATTATGTGTTTATAGGTGCCTGGTGTGGTGTTGGGAAGTGAGTCCCTGATGAGAAAGATAACGTGTTTTCTGAAATGAAATGATCCATGCACAGATTTGTATGGAAACTTACGGGAGTGTAGTTGTCTGAAGAGTCAGGAACATGACGTTTGATCGGGATCTGGAAGATTAGAAGATATTCACCAGGACGAGAAGAAGTGGAAAGCTATTCTAAGCAGAGGGTATAGTGGATGTGGCAGACTGTACGTGGCTGTTCGTGCTCACAAATTGTCCTTTGGCTTCCCTGAACTTCCCACATTCTTGCAGTTGGATTGGATCTTTGTGACTAAATCTTAGTGAAAAGGATTGCAAACAGAAATGAGGCATTATT
Source organism: Perodicticus potto (assembly GCA_963574655.1). Classification (NCBI taxonomy): domain Eukaryota; kingdom Metazoa; phylum Chordata; class Mammalia; order Primates; family Lorisidae; genus Perodicticus; species Perodicticus potto. Next base: position 75,560 of record CAUYRH010142117.1, on the reverse strand, counting down.
TAGTATCCCAGGCCCTGAAGCCCTGGTGCGGTGTCCCAGCCATCTCTCTCTCCTCCTGCTGCTGCACACTTGGTAATAAGGGGTTGAGATGGCTGAGTTATAAGAAAGAAGGAACCTGGATCCTGAAGTCACTGCTTGGAGCAGGACCTCCTTTGACCTGCATCATACCTGTGTGTGAAAGAGAAACAGAGTTTTATTGTATTAAGTTTGTCTGCGTGGCAGTTGGCATTAATTACCCCGACTCATACAACACGGGAGACGATTTGAAGCCATAACAGACTGTCGCGTATCTGTAGAATGTTCAACACCTCAATAGAGCTGGAGGGTGCCATATGGAGGAAAGACTCACAGGTAGGCTGGAACCGGACAGGGATGCTCTAAGCTGTGCTAAAATGACTGGATTTCATTCTCCAAGCAACTGGAAGGCCTAGGAGGTTTTTATTTCACATAGTCATGTAATCAGGATCAAATTTTGGAGATAAAACTATGGTGGTGGACATAGGGTGAATTGAAGTGGGGAGAACCTGAGGCCAGGGATCACTTAGAAACTGCTGCAGTAGTCTGAGTGAGAGATGGTGAGAACCCAGGCCATGGAGATATTCCTTGTATTTGTACCAGTAAAATTTCTTTCTTTCTTTCTTTTTTTTTTTTTTTGAGACAGAGTCTCACTATGTTGCCCTCGGTAGAGTGCTGTGGTGTCACAGTTCACAGCAACCTCAAACTCTTGGGCTCAAGTGATTCTCCTGCCTCAGCCTTCCAAGCAGCTGGGACTACAGGCACCCACCACAATGCCTGGCTATTTTTTTCTTGCAGTTGTCATTGTTGCTTAGCTGGCCCATGCTGGGTTCGAACCTGCCAACTTCAGTGTATGTGACTGGCACTGTAACCACTGTGCTACAGGCACTGAGCCTGTACCAGTCAAATTTCTTAGGTAAAGTTGCCTCACTCAACAGATTAGCCTATGGGATGGCAGACTACTGCTTACCTGATTTTGTAAAGAAAGTTTGATTGGAACTGAGCCTCACCCATTTGTTTCTATTCTGTCTATGTGTCGACATTTCTCTAAGGGTGCTTTTCAACCCTTGTGCCGTGGCACACTGGTGAGGATCTTGGGTGTGCTGTGAACAATTTTAAAGATCATTAATTGTTATTTTCAAAGATGTTCAAAGCACAGTAAGTATATTCTTTTTTGTTTTTTTACTGGTTTTTTTTTTTTGGATCAACATAATTTAAGTGTACCATGGTAGTTTAACTACAAATGTGCTGTGAGATAAAAAAGATTGAAAAACATTACTGTACAAGTCTCTCCCAAGTCTAATAATTTACTATGTGGCCCTATTATAAAAGTGTGTCAATTTCTGTGCTGAACTCTATGGGGAGGCACCAGTGGAACCACCAGAGTAAGTTCACAAATAATGTGGCTAATTGTGTCAAGGAGTAGTTTGTGTCAACTGAGTTCCAATCTTTGATTAGACTCCTCTTTAGCTCCCTTATGTAGCAACATAGTAGATTTAGAAGTAACCTTCTCTCCTCTCCACATCTTTCACTGGTGGGTTTCCACGGGTGTACAAGATGTATGTGATTGGCGAAGCAGTAGTAATGTGATGCCCAATGTTTCTCTAATGAAAGGGGTTAATAATGGCTTACAGGTGGCTACCTTTCTTTACTTAGTATTGTGCTCAACAGGGGTTTGAATCGAGCCATAATCTTTTAAGTGACTACTTAGTTAATTATCTCCCTCCCATGTGCTGATTCTAAAATCCAGACAAAATGGATGATATAAAAGTCTGTCTTGGTCTTTGGTCATGTACACATATAGACAGATATAACAATGACAGACACCACGTAGTTAGGCACCTAGCTTTTAAAATTTAACTATGCATCTTGGAGCTTGCTCCTTTCCCCCTTTCTTTGTATTGGCAACAAAATCTGTTTTTCAGTCATTATTTGACTCTCATATTGATTTACAACTTGGCATGGAGTGTACGTGCAATTTAGGAGCCTCCTCAAACTCCTATATATCATATAAAGCCTGGAAACCTCAAGGCTGGACATTTCTTTGGGGACCTAAACCTTATGTTGGTGATGTGGTTTGGAAGAAAGCTTTGGAAAGGGTGGATCTCTCAGATTATTCTTTACAATCTGTGACATCTTTATTGCTGATAGTCACAGGTGTGTGGCTATTTTTATCAGGTGTAGGCTATGGGAGTGGGGTTGATGTTTTTGACCTTAGCAGGTGCACTGGGTATAAAATGAAAGTATCTTTTGTTGTACAGGTTTTTTGGCTTTGGTAAATGGAAACATTTTTGTTCCCTTTACATGTTTCTCTGCATGCCAAGACTTAGGAGCACCGGTATGTATGGTTCCAGCCTTTAAATTATAAAGGAATTGGTGGCAGTTATCGGTCAGCTGCTTCAAATCTTGTTCTTTAACTTGTTTTGACTTGTAACCAGTTCTAGGGTCAAGGAAGGAACAATGGCAAGACCATCCTCTTAGTATCATGTGGCTTGTGCTATTGAAGCCAGTACCTCTTCTCATCCATCGTAGTCTCAAAGTAACTTTGTCTTGTTAATTATGTAATCCTCTATTATGGTTGTATATTTCAAGGACCCAGCCCTGAGTTCAGACACAGGCAGATTATTGTTAGTGAATCTGAAAGAATGGGTCTTAAAATATGCAGACGTCATCCTCTTAAGTTAGGTGGAGGAAAAGTTCAATGGAATTCTTGTAATGCCATCTTTTTAATATAATGAAGAAAATTTTAAAAACTTTATGTGGGTTTTTAGAAATCAGATTTGCTGAGATTTTCCAGGAGGAACTGGGTAGGTTTAATAGTGAGATTTGATTTAGAAATAGGAATATGAACAGTGGGAGATTGGAAGAAAAGTCATTCTGATTAGGAACCATTCTGTGAAGAACAGAATTTCCTTAAGAAAAGACTGAGATCAAGTAAGCTAATCCAGATAGATAGAAATGGGAAAATGAAATCTACTGGAATTTAAGGAAAAGTTGGGATCTGGGAGGCTTGGGTTAGACAGATCTCAAAGAAGGACAGAGGTTGAACTCCTGGAAGCTAGATGTTCTGGAAGAATTTTTTCCTATGCTTGACTTACTCTATATTTTTAAGCAGTTTAAGCTAACAACAGAAGGATATGTATCTATTTCAAATACACATAAGGTACTCACAAACAGAGGTATTTTCCCTAATTTTTAAAAATCATAAAAATGTTTATAATTATAATGGAATTAAATTAGAAATGAAAAGCAGAAAAATAGTTGAAATATCCCCAGTTATTTAGAAATTAAGCCCAAAACATCTCTGAATTGCTCATGATTCAAAGAAACCCAAAATGAGACAAAATATTTTGAAATGAATAAAAATAAAATACAGCATGTTGATATTTATGGGATGGAACTAATAAAGTGCTGAGAGTTAAATGCATATCTAGTGCTGATATTAGACAAAAATAAAGCTCTCAAATTAATAGACTAATCTTGATTATACCCGACAGTGGTAAAAAACACTAGAACTGTGTGTGTGCAGGAGGCTGTACCATGTAGCCTATGTGTGCAGGAGACTGTACCATGCAGTGTAGGCATGCAGTAGGCTGTACCATGTAGCCTAGCTGTGCAGTAGGCTGTACCATGTAGTCTAGATGTGCAGGAGGCTATACCATGTAGTCCAGGTGTGCAGGAGGTTGTGCCATGTAGTCCAGGTGTGCAGGACGTTGTGCCATGTAGTCCAGGTGTGCAGTAGGCTGTACCATGTAGCCTAGCTATGCAGTAGGCTGTACCATGTAGTCTAGTTGTGCATTAGGCTATACCATGTAGCCTAGGTGTGCAGGAGGCTGTACCATGTAGTCCAGGTGTGCAGGAGGTTGTGCCATGTAGCCTAGGTGTGCAGTAGGCTGTACTATGTAGCCAAGGTATGCAGGAGGCTGTACCATGTAGTCCAGGTGTTCAGGAGGCTGTACCATGTAGTGCAGGTGTGCAGGAGGCTGTACCATGTAGTCTAGGTGTGTTTTAGGCTGTACCATGTAGTCTAGGTGTACAAGAGGCAGTACCATGTAGTCTAGCTGTGCAGTAGACTGTACCATATAGTCTAGGTGTGCAGGAGCTGTACCATGTAGCCTAGCTGCGTAGTAGGCTGTACTATGTAGTCTAGCTGTGCAGTAGACTGTACCATGTAGTCTAGGTGTGCAGAAGGCTGTATCATGGAGTTTGGTGTGCAGGAGGCTGTACCATGTAGCCCAGGTTACCATGGGAAAGACTCAGCTGCTTGCCCTCCGAGCACAGGAGAAGGAAATGGGGCTCCAGGGCCCATCTGACACAACCAGTGTGGGGAGTAGGCAGGTTTCTGTGTCACTGAAGTCCTCAACACTTTCTCCCTTTTGTGGATTGCAGGGTGGCCATTGGCATAGAGCTAGGAGTAGAAGGACCAATGTGACCTTTAGCCAAGATAGCTTCTCCAGTTCAGTTTCACTAGTTACAAAACTAATATTTGATCCATTTTGGAGGCCTGAGTCTATTTCTCAGTTTTCTGAGAACTCAGGGTAGGGAGTGATTCATTAGCCTCAGAGATGCCTAACTTTCAACAGAACAGGCTCTGTCCTAACTTCTCTACATGCATTTTTCTATTTATACTTCCCAAAGCCTTGTAGGCTGATTTTACTCCCATTTCACAGATAAAGAAGGTGAGACCAAAAGAACTTTCATAAGTTTTATAATGGTTTGTGTGTCAGAATTGGAATTAGGATGCAGATCTCCATAATTCGGAGTTTATGTTCCTAATGCTGCCATTAAATAATTTCATTGATGTGTTATCTGCTTGAGCTCAGGCTCTATCCTGAGATGGGCCTTTCTGTCCAGACAGCCACCTTTGTATTGGTTTCCTCTCCTTCTGGTTTTTTGGAGGAGCGTAGCTGGTGCAGCTGACATGGTTTCCCCCTACCCCAATCCTGCCTCTCAGTGTGCCTTCTGGAAGTAACCATTAGGACAAACTTGGCTTGGTTATTCCCTTCCAATTCACAACTCATTAGAGTGCAAGACAAGAGACTAAAAAAAAAAAAAATCACACTTCTATCGCTATCCTCTCTAATTGGGTTGTGTAGGCAGCTGGCATGGAGACTTGAGAGGGACAGAATGTAGCAGATGAGGTGAGGTGACCTGGACCTCCTTATTTCCCGGCCTGGGAAGAATGATGGTTGGGAGAGAGCAACTCAGGATGGAAAGCTGCCTGTCATCTAAGACATTCATTTGTTTATTCATTCATTCATCCAATCAATTAATCAGCTGGTCACAGAACAAATTTAAACATCTTTTGGGTCCTCGGCCCTAGGCTAGAGTCTGAGGATAAAAGATGAGAGATAATAACAATAGCAGTAATAATAACAGCATCAGCTAACGTGTATTGGAGTCTGATTTTGCACTAGGCACTTGTGCTATGAGATTCACATGCATTAGCGCTATCCCCACTTTGAGATGATAAACTGAGGCACACAGTGGGGAGTAGCTTGCCCAAGGTCACACAGCTTTGGGAATGGGGAAATAATTAAGAAACTTATTTATCCTTGAAGAATTCATAAAATGTAGACTAATATGGGAAAAAAGAAATCTGTAGTGAACAAATCTATTTTTAGAAATAAAAAGAAGGAAAAGACTTAAAAAAAACCACAAGGCCCTTTATGTTAAACATATTAAATATTCATCAAATATGCCAATATTCATCAATATGTGCCTGGCCCTCTTGCTTAGAGGCTGCAGGTAAACATCCTCTGTTTCTCCTGGGAAGTTTCAGTGTTATAGGTGACAGGGTGGCTTGATTTGCCCACTGAGTTCCAAGCTCATACTAAGTTATCCTGACCTGGGGAATGGACACAGCCCAGCACATCTTGGTAATTTGGAGCAGGCTGCATAGGAGGAAGGAAAGGGGCAGACATTTACCATCTCCTCTGTGTGCCAGGAACATCCATTACTGTGTCTGCCTGCACAGGCCAGAGCCGGTGCAGCTGCTAAGAGGGCTGCAGATGGTTCCAGTGTACCCTCTCCCAATCTACACAAAGGCATTTTGCTGGCTGTTCACTTGTTTGCCTGGCTTGAAGGAGTCAGGGCATGAGTGACATACTTCTTGCTGAATCTCTTTTAATTAGTTGCCTAAGAGTCACTGTTCTTTTACTCATGACCATGCCGCATTCAGGAGCCCCGATTTCCTGTAAAGCAGCTTAGACTAAGTTCAGCCTCAGTAGTAGGTGTACCCTGGATGTGCTTCTGAGTCCCTGGGGTGGGCAAACCAACCTCTCGTTTGCACAGGCTGGGCGGCTACATGTGCAAATTGATTGCTAAGTGCTCATTTGCCCACTGTGGGTCTCCAAAATTGCAAATATGGAGGTGGGATGGCAGCATGTGGGCGGATGAGGGGTGAATTGGCGTGCACTGCATATGACAAGTGCCCCATTGTGTCTGCTTTTGAATGTGCTATCCTGGAGCTAATGACACTTCTCAATTAAATTGCAGTTTTGCTCTCAGTAGCTTTGCCCTATTGTCCAGGCCACTTGACCTGTCAGGCAGAGAGGAGAGGGTGTGTGGGAAAAGAAAATTCCCTCCCTGTTCATGGGGAGAGAAGTCTGTTCACTCTGAGGGGCTCTCAACTTTTCAGAGCTGGAATGGCCTATCTAGTCATAATCGGATGCAAATAAAACAAAGCCTTCCCGCTCTGGCTGTGAGGTATTCTCTGTCTGCACCGTGAGTCACTTGTGCCCATAGTAATCGCTTGCCTTGTGAGCTGCTATCAAGTGTGTGCGTGTTTTTCTTTTTGAGAGATGACAGTTCCCAAGTGAAAGGACACTTCAGCTCTGATAAAACTTTCCTTCTATTGTTTGAGTTTTGTGTTTGTTTTCTGGCAAAGCCCACTGCTGCCTGAGCATTGTGTACAGTGGAACATTTTCCATTTTTATATGGTGAGGCCAGCCAGGGTCTTTGGGGGGTTCTTACTAGTATTGCCTGAAGCGAATACCACAGCTCAATAGCAATTTAATATTGTAATCAGGGAGCAAACTGTGCCGTTTTGGCACATTGTGATAATTATTAACTACATCTATTAGTGTTATGGTTCTAGTAAGTAATATTTACAAAAGGTTCCCTGCGTAGGGGAGACCTTGCCCAGACACAAATGTATGAGTTATTCCTAAGTGATTGTCAGAGGTCCTTTGAGTCAATGGTTCATGTTCACTGTTTAAAGATAAAGCATCAATCCTGAGAAATCAGACTTCAAAAGGCCTGGCTCACGAATAACGAATTCTCAGGGTGTAGACCTATGCCGAAGTTTGGAACATTTTGTGAGTTTTTGAGAAAATTTCCTGGGGAAAAAAAATCTAACAGGTACATTGAGAAAGACACACGCATACCCAAACACACACGCCCAGAGGAGAGAGAGAGAGAGAATCAGAAGAGAAAATAAAAAGGGAACTTTTCCTATTTAATTGGTATCCTCCAAAAGCATTTTGCCCTTGATCTGGCGGTACAGAAGCTTTGGAATATCAGTGTTTTAATTCTGCTGGTTTGCCAACTGAGGGTGGGGGGCATTGGTGGGTGGGTTTTGAAGGTGGGGTGCAGGTACCAGCCCCACTCTTTCAATATAGAGATTGACAAGATCAGCCAAATGGGGTCAGTGAAGAAGGTGACCAAAGGCAGAAGCGTTCCCTAAACTCCATAATTTTGCCATTGTTCAAATTACGTTCCTATACAACATCAATGCTTGCTTGTATCTGTCATTATAAAATAGCATCCTAATTTTTCCCTTTGAATCTTCCTCAATAGCTGTATTTAGTGAATAGAATTTATTGTTAAGTAGTGTTCTAGGCTAGAAGAACAATTTGATTTCACTTTTCTGAATATTCTAAAACACCTTATTTGCATATATTGATTTTCAGACAGACAGACACACACATACCCCTTCCTGGCATATTTGCTAAAGGTTTTTCTGCATGTTCAGAAGATTTGGTCTAAAAAGTTTTGAGAAACATCTCAAAGAGGAAAGCCTACTGAAATCGAAGGGATTGAAAGGATTTATAGGGTGGTGTGTGTCTCGTTTCACTCAGAGAGGTAAGGATTTAAAGTAGTCTCACACATCCACTGTCAAGATAAGCTCAATGACATAATATCAGCCTTTCTGCCATTCTGAAATGAAGCCAAATGACATTTTCAATTAAACTCTTGGGGTGCAAGGTGCTATTGCCCAGCCTAGAGCTCCTTCACCAGCTGGTGCATCCTCAGCTGTTGTTGAGTGTTGGCTGGTAACTCACCGCTGCTGCCTTCTCAGAAGAACTGCCGTGCACTGGGAGGTCTGGGGGCTCTGCCTCGCATAGGGGAAAACCTGTAGCCAATGACAGATGGCCTCAAGGTGAGCATGACTCTACAGGGTGGATTTTATTCCAGACTCTTTGGGGATTAGGCCAAGGGAGGACCTGATCTGATACTACATCTTTGCTTAGCTTCTCCTACCCACTCTCCTGTAAGTACTTCCTGAAGAGCACTCCATCCATGAATCACGTGGATCAAATACTTGCTTCAGGCTCTTCTTCTAGGAAACCTGACCTATGACATTCACCTAATTGTTGAATATGAGTCCAGCTTTGGTCTTGAGAATATATGTTGGAAAGTTACCAAAAAGAACCAAAACCAAACAATATTTTTTGTTCTATTTTTTTTACCTCAGTAGATTGAAAATTTCAATAAAATGCATGCCAAGCAAACCATTTCGCCATTCATCTATTCACTCATCACTCTTTACTAATGGCTGAATATGGGTATGGCCTGGGGCTATGCATAACGGGAGGATAAAGAATCATACGCTATGGGTCCTTCCCTCAAGGAGCTTACAGTGAAATATGCAAAGACATGCATATGAGTGTAATAGAAAGGGCAGAGTTTCCAGTTTCTGTCATCTCTTACTGTGGCAACTTACACAAGTTTTCTAAGTCCCACGAACCTCAGTTTTCTCATCTGGAAAATTAAAATAAAAGTATCTACCTTGCCGGGTAGTTGGGAGGATTAACTCAGTGCTTGGCACACAGAATTTTCACAGTAAATGGCTAGCTAATATTATTAAAGCAGAAATGTGAAATGATACATTTCATAAGAAAGCTATAGTATTCAGTGTATGTGTTAATCAGAAGGGAGAAATGACTTTTAACTGAATGTGTTAGTTAAAAATAGGTTTGACTTCTAAAAGGAAATAGATCCAAGTTAACAGTAGCTTAAGTAAATTGGAAGATCATTTCCCCTTTAGGTAACATCTAGGAGTCAGCAGTTGGATTCTTGTGACAGCTCTGTTTCACTAGGTCTTTAGGAGCTTGGGTTCTTTGGGGCTCACATTTATGCCATCCTTAGGCTGTGCCCTGCATCCTCATGGTGCTAGATAGTGGCTAGAATTCCAGCCATCTGATTCCAGAAAGATGGATGGAGAAAGGAATTATGAAAAATAGGGACATAGGTTATGCAAAAGCATTTTTTTAAAGGTGTAAGTAATTTCAAAGATGCCATGTTACATTTCCATGGGCTATAACTTAGCCACATTAGCTATAGGGGAAATAAAGAAACAGTTATTGTTTTACAAGATTACATGTCTAGCTCACGTCTAGAGTTCTGTTTCTATGGAAGAAGGAAAGAGCAGCCATTGAAGGGCAACTAGCAAATTGCCACATCCTGAGAACATCTCTTTTTGGAGAAGGAGACATTTAACTAAGTCTGAACATTGGTACAATTTGGAAATAAGGAGGTGGGAGAAAGACATTTTTGGTTGACGGAAAAACTAGAAGAAAGAGTGGAGGTGAAAAAGTAATGGATTTTATCAGTTAAAAAAATTGTTGATTCATAAGTCCATTCATTTATTATTCATTATTTATTTATTGTGCACATACTGTGGCCTTGTTCTAGGTACTGAGAATACAGCTGTAAAAAGACTGCCCTGCCCCCATGAAGCTTGCATTGCTCTGGGAGAAGACCTAAATGTTTAGTAAATAGTGAATACAAAATATATAATAATCACAAAGCAATAACTGCTACAGAGGACTAAAGCAGGCTAGGAGAGTAGCTGCAATGGTTATGGAAATTCTCTCTGAGATGATGACATTTGACTGGAAACCTGAAATGAAAATGGGTGAACCACACCCCTCATTGCTTCTTGACAATTGTCTATAATTGTGTGTTGCTTAATGATGGGGGTACTTTCTGAGAAATGCATCGTAAGTCATTTTGTCTTTGTGTAAACATCACGGAGTGTATTTACACAATCTAGATAGCATTGACCTAGGTTGTGTGGCACAGCCTCCTGCTCCAAGGCTACACACCTGTACAGCATGTTACCATACTGAATACAAGGCAAGGGTAACACAATGGTCAGTCCTTAGGTGTCTAAACCTATCTAAAAACAGAAAAGTAAAAGTAAAAATATGGTATAAAATACGGTACACCTACACAGGGCACTTACCCTGAACAGAGTTTGCAGAAATGGAATTTGCTTTGGGCGAATGAGTGAGTGGAGGGTGAACGTGAAGTTCTCGGATATTGCTGTACACTATTATTGATGTTACAAATGTTGTACGCTAAATTAATACAAATATTTTTCTTTCTTCAAAAATAAGTTGCCCTTAGAATTCTGTAAATTTTTACTTTATAAAGTTTATAACTTTCTTTAACTTTTTCACTCTTTTATAACATCACTTGGCTTAAAACACACATTGTATAGCTGTACAAAACTTTTCTTTCTTTATAGTCTTATTCTACAAGCTTTTTAAATCCTTTTAAATCTTTTCAATGTTTTTATTAAAAATGAAGACACAAACATACACATTAGCCTGGGCCTACACAGGGTCAGGATCATTAATATCACTGTCTTCCGCCTCCACATCTCGTCCCACTGGGAAGTCTTCGTGGGCAGTACCACCCACGGAGTTGGCATTACCCATGACAACGACGTCTTCTTCTGAAATATCTCCTAAAAGATTGACCTGAGGCTGTTTTACAGTTAACCTGCTTCTTAACAAGCAGAAGGGGTCCCCTGTAAAATGATGATGAAAACTATAGTAAATACATAAACTAGTAACATGGTTGCTAATGATTATCAAGTCATACAGTCTTATGGACTGTACATATTTGTATATGCTACCCTATTATACAATTGGTGGCACAGTAGGCTTGTTCTTATCAGCATTATCACAAGCACAAGAATAATGCACCTGTCTACCTTAGGGTGGCTCTGACGTCACAAGGAGTTTGTCAGTTCTGTGCTAATCTTGGGGGACCATCGTTGTATATATGGTCTGTTGTTGACCTAAAAGTCATCATGTGCATGACTCAACATATATATTTATGTAACCATTTAAAATATATAAGTTACATATATGTATACCATTATATGACGGTCTATACACACATGCAATGGCAGGTAGTGGTAAGTGCTATGGAGGAGAGAAAGCAGAGCGGCAGAAGGAAGGATACCAGATTATTTTTTTTAAGAGACAGCTTCTCCATGGAGGTGACATTTAAGGGGAGACTTGAATGAAATGAGGAAATGAGCCATGTGGATGTCTCCAGGGCAGGAGACTACAAAGAGGTTTCTAGTGAAATGTTAACCAGTAATAAAGAGTGGGAAATTGCCTAGTGAGACATGTGGGCCGCGCATTCCTTGGAAACCACGCATCAAGGAGGTAGGCAGCCGAACAAAGTGCAGCTGAATGAGGGTGCAGGGCTTCAGGGTGAACAAAATCATGGGAATAGTGAGGAAAGCATCTAGACTCGAGATGCTGTGTGCTTAGCTGAATGTGCATTAACTATGAGTCATGTTTAATTACATAATAATGGCTAATGTTTTTGAGTGTTGGCTATATCCATGGCGTTGTTCTAAGTGAGTTAGTTACATGTATAGACTTTTATTGTCACAATAATACTCTGAGGTAGAGTATTATCAGCTCCATTTGACAGATAAGGGATGCGAAGTACAGAGAGATGAAGCAACTTGCCCCAAATTACCTGCCAGCAAATTGCAGAAGTGGGATTCAAACTCAGGTAGTCTGATTCCAAGAACTCCCTGTGTGTCAGAGAGCATGGCCAGTGGCCTGGGTGGAGGGATAGGGCTTGCTCTTCTTGGTGTATCAGCCGAGGGCCATCCTCTGCCAGCTCGCTGAACACCGCAGTAGAAGGAGGTGCGCCTGCGCCCAGTGTCTTTGTTGGATTGTTCTCAATGGCCCTGATGGGACAGTCTCTGTCCTCCACTCTGCAGTGACACCGAGGCAGTGGAAATGTAGATGAGAAATCCCAAGTGCTGGTATTTGATGTGGTGTGGGTGGGGATGGGTGCCTGGGAGGCTGGGATAGGGAAAGGCTGTCTTTTGCAGTCATATAAGCCAGTGTCTGTGGCTGAATGGAGGATAAATTTTTTGCAGTGACATCACAGAGCAGAAAGAAGCAAATGTAGATCATTGTGTTGTGGAATTTAGAAAATTTAGAGGAAGTGTTGGGAATCCCAAGAGCCACTGCTTCACAATCGTGGGAAGTAGATGCACAATATATATAAAAAGGATCTCACTTCATTGTTTCCTGTTTATTTGCTTTTTTATTGAGCACCATCAGATTGTCAGTGGGGCTGCAGCTGCCTGTGATTTGAGCCTCTGTGATAGTGTGACACTGCCTGTCACATTCTCACTGGAGTGGCCCCATGTCGATTGCAGGCATTACACAATACTTGAATGAATAAGGGCTGAGCCCTGTATTAGCCAATACAAATACTGTAAAATACTTTAAAAATTGAAGTTTTCTTCATTAGATGTTGCTTTATTAGATTAGTCATTATAAACCCCTTTTCCTTTGGAAAATTGGTAACTCAAGAAAAGTCAATCGAATTTTTGAATACCAGCAATAGTCAATTCTAACATGCACTAGTACAAAATATTTCATTCATATTCTCAACAAAACTATAAAATGTCACAATGTTCATAGCAATAATATACCTAACACCTTTTGTAAGAATTTTATAAGCATTGAAGGACAAATGAAGACTGAAATGAAAGACAGATTTGAACTGTGGGATCTAGAATATTGGCAAAAACAAAACTATTTCCAACTACACCAATAGTTTATATTTGGTCTAAAACTATGCCAAATGTTAATTAAGGAACGGTGAAATAGGAACTTGCATAGATGACTTGTGGGAGAAAATAAAATACCAAAACCTCTTTGGAGAGCAACTGGAATTATTATACTTGCAATAAATTAGAAATAGCGTAAATGTCCATCAATGAATATTGAAATGAATAAATAATCTCTAGCTACATTTGTATGATGAATTAATACCACATAGTAATTAAAGTTGCATAAACTAGGTCTGTATGTATCATACTGATTTTGTCTTAAAATATGTTAATTGAAAAAAATCAAGTTATATAAATATAACACCATTTATGTAAACTAAAAAATACCCCACCATATGATATATTCTTTATGATCATATATATATATATATATATACATCTCAGGTATAATAAGGCAGACTGGTTTTCTGTGTGGTAGAGTAAAGAAATTTAGATTTGGGAGGGGAAGAGAGAGACTTTGGCTATAATAAACATGAACACTGGATGATGAATCCTCAGGTATTTGTTATATTTTCCTTTATAGTAAGTTCTTTACAGAACTTTTCAAATGAAAACACACATATACATAGATATGTAACCCATTTGATTTCTTATAACTTGAAAAAATTGATCTTGTCACTTTTCTCTTTACCTAGCACATGATGAGATTAAGGTCCTTTGGCAAGGTCTTCTCAAAATGAAATAAGAATTTACATAAAGGTACAAAAACAGTATGACTGATTAGCAAGGTTAAAGTAAAAAATATATACCTAGGAAACATAACAGAAAATAAGAAAAGATATTCTTTAAATATTTTATTAGTCCAAAAAAAAAGGACACTTGGAGAGAAAATTTTACTTTGTAATTGTCAGAAATAGAGTCCCTGTATGATTCAAAGGGTAAAACTCGGGTCAGTGTGAGGAGACTATAGGGAGAGAGGTTTTAGATCGACACACAGAAAACTTCCTAACAGCTAGTTAGGAAGCACGGAGAATGCATCTCTTATTTATGTCCCAGTCCAGTGCAGGTTGGGCAGCTGTCTTGTGCAGCCCTCCTGGGTGGTTCTTGCCTTTCCTCATCAACATGTCAGGCCCATGGCTGCTACAAAAGAAGGGAGAATATGGAGGTTCGTGCAGTGCATTTTGTGTTTAGGCCAGAAAGAGGTTATGTGTGCCTCAGTTCCTCCATCATTAAACTGGCCCAAACCCAATCACAAATCACATGACCCCAACATAACTGCTTGGGAAGCTGGGAAATGCAGTCTTCTGGTATGGCCAAGAAGAGGAAAAGGAAATGGGATTTCGATGCATGACATTGTTGTCTCTGCCTGAGATGCTATAGCAGAGGACAGAGTGAAAAGATAGAGCTTTCTATTTTATTTATTTTATTTTTTACAGTGTCTTCTTCACTCCCCTCCCTCATGGGGAAGATAATATCACCTTCAAATTGCTGCCTGGAATGAGTCCCAGTTGTAATAGGAGGATAGAAGGCCAAAGGGACAACGTAGTTAGAAAACTTAGAAAAACCTAATATGTTCCAGTCAGCAGGACCTGATGGCTTGCCCTGTAGGATACTGAATGAATTTTCAACTTTCATCTTAGGACTATTAGCCAGTGTTTCCCCCAAATCGCAGAGGATTGGAAAAGCCCCTACGGACAGCAAAAGGGTAAATGAGTTGCCTATCTATGGGAGGAAGACAGGATGGCCTGGAGATTTCAGACCTGAGAACTTAGTTAACACTAATGCCGGAAAGACCTTGGAATAAATCATCACACAATCAATCGGATAGCACCTGAAAGGACAGAAAATACTAAGTAGCAATCCGTAAAGTTTTGTATGGAGCAAATAGTGCCCGGTCAATTTAATTTCCTCCCATGACCGTGAGAGGCTATGTGGACCAGCAGAATCAATCGATGGGATCTATCTCAATTTTAGTAAAGATTTTCATTTTTTAAACCAGGCATTGCTTTTGACATGTTAGAAAAGTATTTTCCTTACTTCTACTAGAGGCTAGAAGGGGTCACCCCAGGGGGAATTATCAATGGCTTAGCATCAGTCTAGGGGGACATATTGAGTGCTGTCCCACAGGTATTGGGGCCAAGATCTAGCCCACTCAATAACTGTTTTGATGGCCTGGAAGAAGGAATTAAGAATATGCTGATTGTAATTGTCTCTGGCACTAAATTGGGTGGGGTCGTAACTGCTCTGCAAGATAGAAATAAAACTCAAAATGGCCTTGACTCATGGAGAAAATGGCTCCCCCAAACTGGGATACATTTTAATGGGCGTAAGTGTAAAGCGGTACAGGAGCCCCCACAGCCCTTGAACAGTGCCTGGGGCATACTTGGTGCTCAGCAAATATCTGCAGTACCTTCCTTGTGGTGTTGTTGTGAAGATCAAAGTGTGATAATGAGGCAGACGTGCTCTGTAAACCTCCAAGTGCCTTATAAATGGTCAAGGTCTGCACCAATAAGAGGATAGTTATTATTAAAGGCAAGAAAATAGGTCCTGTGAGGGAATGTTAAAAAGTGAAGTTGTTTAATCAAGAGAAGATAAGAATAAGGAATGATTTCATGAGTATAACCATTTTATAAAGGTTTGAACAAAAGAAATGTTTATCTTGTCTATTCGTGTGAAGGTAAAAAGAGCTTGAATGATACAAGAAGAGTTTCAGTTAAGACCTGATGAAGAATTTCCTAGCTAGGCTGGGTCCATCTCTGGGACACCACACCTCCCTTTCGTCAAAGATGTTACACTTGTTCAACGTTGGCCAGCTCACGGAGTTAAGAGTTTTGCAGGTTCCTGTTGTATCTCTAGTGCCTAGAGCAGGGCTTTATATATACATAGCATATATACAAGGAATATATGTTGAAGTAATGAGTGTTGAGGGCATAGAATGTTGGCTCAGAACTTGGACAATCATTCTCGGAGAAATTAAAAAAATAAGGGTAATTTATTCTCGGAGACAAATCATCTTTCCAACTTTGATTTCATGATTGCATTATGTAAAAATAAAAAAGAAGTGAAAATACTATATATTCCCATCCTGGTCTTGGCTTTGGTTCCATAATGGCTCCCAGGCAAGACTACCAGCAAGCAGGGAGAGGAGGCAAATTTGGAGGTGAATTCTCATTGTTCTTAGTTCCATGGGTAGCTCTTAACTAGCACAGAACCCTCACAAAGAAAAACAGAAGAGGAAATTATGCTTTTCATGATTTCTGCTAAATCTGATCCATTTTCTGTGTCTCAGCTGTTCATTGCCACACTTGTTTTTCTAGAACCTCTGATCCAGGCCACAAAAGCCATAATTGGTGGCTTACTATTGAAACATTTCCTTGCTGACTGTGCCCTATGGCTCAGGGAGGAACAGGATGACCCAGGCAGGTCTCTTGCTGGGGCATTTATTCCTGACATTCCCAGTTGCTATTCTAATTTCACCCCAATGAAGCTGATTTTTAAGAAATTACTGCATAATTAAGAAGTGATCATGTTTGAATGATACACATTATTTCGTTTTTAAGGCGAGCCATGAATTTTACACATGTGTATTCTGGAATTATTTCTGAAGGGGTCATTCTTTGGGGCAATCAGCCCAGATGGTGCCTGTAGCATCAACAGTTGCCATCATCTCAGACCTGGCAGTGTCTATACTCTTCTCATGTTCTGGGTAGGCGAGATGAACCCCATATGCCTTGAGCCATTTGGAGTCCATGCATTGGGCTCTGACAGGTCAGTGAGCCCCCTGTGGCCAAAATACATTTCTCTGTGTATATGGGTACATGGTTTTTCCTGGGGAGAGGATCTGTTGGTTAAGAAAGACTATCCTAAATTTTTAGGAGACAGTCAAATGGTAAGAAAGTTGGGTTGTCCCTACCGAGAGGGAAGAGATGGCAGAGAAAGTGTTTTGGTACATTTTGTGGCATAGGGAGCAGGTGCTGAAGCTGGCTGTTCAGAAGTGGGAGTCAGGTAGGTGGTTACTTATCATCTAGTACAATGGTTCTCAACCTTCTTAGTGCCATGACCCTTTAATACAGTTCCTCATGTTGTGGTGACCTCCAACCATAAAATTATTTTCGTTTTACTTCATAATTGTAATTTTGCTACTATTAGGAATCGTAATGTGAATATCTGATATGCAGGATGGTCTTAGGTGACCCCTGTGAAAGGGTCATTTGACCCCCAAAGGGGTCACGACCCACAGGTTGAGAACCGCTGATCTAGGAGGTCTGTCCATTGGCAGCATAAGGCCAGCCAGCAGGTGCAAGAGAAGGCCAGTCTCAGGAGGGAGGATGCTGGCAAAGGGGTGGGGGCATGGGCTGCTGTCCCAAACTCAAAAGGGCATGTAAAATTATTTTATTATCTGAAACATAATCATATTATGGGCTGGTAGGAAATGTAATCTCAATTATTCTAGGACTTTTCCCTCTTTTGTGCCATGAGAAGATTCTGGAGAGTTGACATAATTTCAAGGCATGAAGAGACCTTGTGGATATTGGTCATATTTTCTTCACAAATCACTACGTGATGTCCATTCTCCTATCAGTGCCTGGGCAGCCAGGAAAGTAACTGGTTAGAATTCTGGGGCCATGGGAGGTGGGCCTGGGGCTCGATGGCAGATAATGCTGACCCCAAGGAATTCGGGGATCTAGAGACTGAGTCTGGTTAACGAATAGCCAGGGAATGTGGGGGGGAGTGTGTGAAAGCAGCAGTCATGAGTGGCCTCATCTAGTCATGGTGATGCCAGTGTGTGCTCTGGGCTGGCTGAGACAATGGGTACACTTGACCTGAGGCAAAACTGGCTCAAGATTGGGGTGGAACTGAGTTGGGAAAAGAGGGATGTTATAAACTTCCCTGTGAAGGGCCAGAGATATGACTGCACATAGCCGGAAGAGCCTGTACACCCATGAAAAGCTTGGATGTCCATCAAATAATGAATTTACGTTTACCTTCAAATGTGATTCCTATTGAAGAAAAAAGTCATGTGTCAACCTGCCTCAAACAAGTTCAGTTTAGTTGTCTCTCCTCCAACTCTTAGATAGAAATATTTCACTGTGAAACCTTTGAAAATAGTAACTGTGAAGTAAGAAGGCTTTTTGGCAGTAAATAAGTTGGGGCTAACAGGCACTACCAAGGGTAGCAAAAATAGAGCAAAAATAGCAAAAATACTGAGAGTAGCTAAGGTGTCTGCAGACGCCTTGGGCTCCCCGGGTGTTGCATTACATCAGTAGTGATTCCTGCCACCCTCATCATTAATTACTACAGTAAGAAAATGAAATCCAACTGAGGAAGAGGATCTCTTTACTCAAGACACCTGGCAGTTAAGGGACCTAGCGGATCAGACATTAGGGAAGTTTCATAATATCACAGGGTAATCCAGGACACGTAAGAATTAAGCAATTTGTCCCAAGGTCAGTTGTGGCTCAGTTTTGGAGGAGAGAGAGCTCCTAATTCCCACTTCTTTCCTCCCCTGGAGTGTTTCTTTGCCACAACCCTTCTCTTCTCCCAATCTAATAATGTGTAATAGTTTCCAAATATACATTCTCTTTTTTCTTTATTTACTCCTTTTCCCTTGTTTCTTTTCTTTCAAACAAGCACAGTTCCTCTTGGAGTAATATTTATATTTTTATCCCTGCTTTGCAGGTGGGGAAATGGTGGCTGAGAGCTTTGGCAATGTCCTTGTCTGAGGCAGGGTAAGAGGCAAATGTGCCTGGGATTTATTTTCATCCTTAGGTGCCCGGATTATGTAATATTCAGAGCAATATCCTTTGGAAAGTGTCTCTCTTGGAGACTTCTGGCTCTCTCAACACATTTAAGAGCAATGCATCTCTACTTAAGAAATGATTTTAAAATCCCCTTTCAACCAGTAAGTATCCCAAATGAAATTTCATTTCCATTCAAATAAAGTAGGGTTAGAAATTTTAGGGGTGGGTGTGTTAGGAGGTCTGGACACATGAGGGTAGCTGGGGAAATAGATATTGGGGAATGGGGAGATGAACGGAGAACTTCAGATCCTAGTGGTGAATGTAAAATGACTCACTGTAATTTATTCCTCCAGTTAATGTCTGCATTCCCACCCAGGCAATTTCTGAAGGGATTTAATTTTTATCCCTTCTGCTATTAGCCTTGATTTTAGCACCAACAACAACCTCTAATCTTGCTGCTGTTTGCTGGGTGCCAGGCACTTTTCTAAGTGCTTTATTCATTTACTATCACAACAACCTTACGAGGTAGATATTACAGGTTAAGCGTCCCTTTTCCAACCTCCCTGAGACCACCAGTGTTTCAAATCCAGATGTTTTTTGGCTTTTGGAATACAGCAGAACCTCTGTGAGTTGACCACCCAAGGGACTGAAACAAACTGATCAACGTACAGAGGTGGTCAACATAAGGAACGAGGCCTGCTGTACTGATAAGCACATGTGGTGCATGTCTGGTCTATGACAATTAGGTCAACCTAAGGAGATAATCAACGTAGAGAAATAGTCAACTATGGAGGTTCTACTGTATTTGCATACTGAGATATTCTGGGAATGAGACCCAAGTTTAAACGTGAAATTTATTTATGTTTTATATATCTTATAAATGTAGCCTAAAAATAATTTTTTATATATATATACATACATATATATATATTTGAGACAGAGTCTCACTTTGTCACCCTCAGTAGAGTGCCGTGACGTTACACAGCTCACAGCAACCCCTAACTCCTGGGCTTAGGTGATTCTTTTGCCTCAGCCTCCCAAGTAGCTGGGACTACAGGTGCCCACCATAACACCCGGCTGTTTTTTGTTGCAGTTTGGCTGGGGTCGGGTTTGAACTTGCCACCCTTGGTATATGGGGCTGGCTCCCTACTCACTGAACCAGAGGCGCCGCTGCCCAATATATTTTTTTAATCAAATCATAGCTGTGTATATTAATGCAATGGTGGGGTATGTGCTGATTTTATATACAATTTGAAGTATTTTCATCAATTATATAATATTTTTGATAATTTTATGCATGAAACAAAGTTTGTGGTAAATATTTATGTGTGGAATGTTCTACCTGTGGTGTCATGTGAGCACTCAGAATGTTCTGAATTTTGGAGAACGTTTGGGTTTTGAAATTTTGTATTAGAGCTGCTCGATCTATGCTATCATCCTCATTTTACAGAAGATAAACTGAGGCACAGAAGGTTTAGCAATTTCTCTGTAGTCACAGCTGGTAAGTGCGAGTGACAGAATTCAAACCCAGGCAACTGGCCCCAGAGTCTTTAACCTTCCTTAGGTTGTGTGGTTGTGGTTACTTTGAGTGTTGCTGCGTCTTCTCTTTTTTCCTCCACACTCATCTGTGCTGACTACTGACTTTTCCTCTGCGACATTTTCTCTCAACATTCCTTCCTTTTCTAGTCAACCTATTATTAAGGTAAAGTCCCTTCTATTCCCTGTCTCTCCCCTCCCTGCCCCCAGCCCCTCCTCCTCTGATCCAGGCAGCATATTTCTGCTTTTTTATTGTTCCCAATAATATTCCTGCTCTCAACACAAATCAGACATGGATGCTGTTCCCACATTTACAGGGGAAAGGCCCTTTCCTGCATTGCAGGCCTGCCCCATATGCTGTAAACCCAACTTTCTAACCGCGTCACCCATTGCCCCTGAATGCACCCCTGCTTCAGTGAGTCCAGGAGAACGTCCAGCTCGCCATGTGCATTCCTTGGCCCCACCTCCGTGGAACACCTGCCCTTCATCTCACCACCATTTTAACTATTTTGTTCTTTGAAGCTAAGCTGAATCTTCAGCTTCTCTCCGAATTTACCCATCTCTCATCTTCAGTGCTCATTTATCAAAGTTGCATTTTTCTTAAGATTAATTTTGTGACTATAGTAACTTGGGAACTGAGAGGAGAAGGAATGCTTGGGTGTGAAAAGCTTCCATTTCAGGTACATTTTTACCCCTCTATTTGGAAAGGACAGAAGTCAAAGTCAGGATGACATTGGAGATGCAGATAGTGATCATGCATTGGTCCGAAAGAATTCTTAAGTCAAGAGATAACTTTATCATGGTCAACTAGAGGGACCCAACTGGGAGAATGTTTAAATTTCCCCTCCTTTCAAGTTAGATAACATAGTAGAGTAAATAGTAATGATACATCCTTTCTTTCCCTATATTCTAGGAAGAAATTAGTCAATGAGAGAAAAGTGTCCTGTTTCTGTGAGAACAGGAAAGACCTAGAAATGGGAAGCCAGTTTTCCTGGAGGACCACAATTTTTGTGCAGTGTCTTGTATATATGCATGAGGAGTTGCCCCATAGGCAAATTTGTTGATAATAGTCATACCAACAAATCCTATCCTCTTTCCAGTCCAACCTGTACTTAAAGAGCTTCATTCTTGGAGAGCCCTTGTTCACCACGAGATGCTGCATCCTTATACCTTGAGAGACACAGCTTCTGTCACTTTATTTTTGAGGCAGGATGGAAACAAGAGTCCAGAAAGCCAACTCCATCAACATTCAAATGAGAATGCAGATGCTTACAATTAATGAAGAGACATGGTTGTGTGCTTACTGAGAAGGAAAACGGAATCCATAAGGATGTCCAGGTAAATGGCAGTGAACTCAAAATTCGTATGAGAGATTTGTTAAAAGATGCCATGTGAAAGGAGTTTTGACTTTTAGGAGTTTTGACAGTTATGAAGTAACTCGGTTGCCTTGGGAGAGCTTTGAAAGGGGTATTTCTTCAAGGTATAGATCCAACTGAAATAGAGACTGTACATTTGAAGGAGGTCAAGGGTGGCTCTGTGCCGGGATATTTTAATTGACTTGGCTGAGCAACAGGGAATAGAAGTGTCCAGAGATGAGCTCCAGAGCCTGGGAACTCCATGAGGCCAGCTTGTTTGTGGCAGGTCTTAGGGCTTTGTCAGGATGTCTGCTTAACTCAAGATGCGTCTTTAAAATTCATGTATGTGTTCCTACAGAGCATTTTGAAATTTTTTGAGCAAAAGTTTTCTTCAAACATCTCTGCAGAGCTGAGAAGAATTTACTCATCTATTGTTTCTAGTCAATAGATTTCTCGTGTGGGTTTGTTCATTATTCATTCACTCACTCATTCATTCAACATGTATAAAGCATGTGCTAAACTCTGAATCCATAAAAGATGGACAAGATCAGGCCTCCTGGGGCAGTGCCTGTGGCTCAAAGGAGTAGGGTGCTGGCCCCAGATACCAGAGGTGGCGGGTTCAAACCCAGCCCTGGCCAAAAACTGCAAAAAAAAAAAAAAAAAAAAAATCAGGCTTTCCTCACCAGGAGGAGGAAGACACAGTCACTTGTGGAAATGCACTGCGATGGTTTAGATGCTGAGTGGGGCATATGTGACCCGGGATGAATGTGACCCAGAAGCCTCCTTGTCCCTCTTCCACTTTTTGCTTTGGAGTCTGTATTTGGTTGTTTAGACAGGGGGAACATTTTTTGTTTGTGTTTTTAAATGAAACTGGAATTTATTCGCATTTCACCAGGTTTTCTGCCCCTTTCCTGTTCTGGGATCAAATTCAGAATCCCACGTTGCTTCAGTGCTCACATCTCCTTACTCCCCTGTCTGTGGCAGCTCCTCAGCCTTGTCGTTGTGGCATCTCCTGAGCCCTGAGTTTCGGTCATCTGGTACTGCCTCCTGACCAAACGAGGATTATGGATTTGGGGGACGAGTCCCACAGAGGCGAGGCACCTCTCAGTGCCGTGTCCCAGGGATGCGTAAGACCAGCATGACTTGTAACTGGCGATGTCCACTCTGACCCCCTGGTTAAGGTGGTATTTGTCAGGTTTCTCCACTTTAATGTCACTTTTCCCTTGTCGTACTCCATTCCTTAGCAGAGAAACTCTAAGTCCAGACCACACTCAAAGGAATTAAGCTCCGCTTCCTGGAGACAGGAATATCAAAGGCTTGGTGGACATATGTTAAAACCACCACATTAATAAATGTTACAGAGGAGACATTTGGAGGCTGTGCGAATATCTTGTTTCTCCTTAACATTTCACCCTCCGATTTTAGTATTCATCGGTGGATCTTGCCAGCAGCAGTCATTACTGTGGTGTCCTAATGGTGAGTTTGTGTTTCTTTTTTTCTTTCTTTCTTTTTTTTTTTTTTTGACAGAGCCTCAAGCTAGCATCCTAGGTAGAGTGCTGTGGCATCACAGCTCACAGCAACCTCCAACTCCTGGGCTTATGCGATTCTCTTGCCTCAGCCTCCCAAGTAGCTGGGACTACATGGGCCCGCCACCATGCCCGGCTATTTTTTTGGTTGTAGTTGTCATTGGCAGGCCTGGGCTGGATTCGAACCCGCCAGCTCAGGTGTATGTGGCTGGCGCCTTAGCCGCTTGAGCTACAGGCGCCGAGTGAGTTTGTGTTTCTATCATTCCTTTTACATTTATTATTTGGAATTCTTCTATACAGAAGATTTGTCCCTTCTTTCCCAGTGATTTATTAAGTCATTCGTGTCAGCAGGGACTCATTGAATCCTTCAGGTTGTAATCCACGCTAGCGTTCTCTATTTGTTTTTCCAACTTTCGCAGCTCTGGCCCCTGGGAATCCTTCCAGGCCGTCTCCTGTGTTGTTTGGATGTGCCCGTCCTGGGGGCGCGTGCCCCTGTGCGTCTCGTGCACTTCCACACTTTCTGGCATCATCAGATGTTCCAGACTCATGCTGCGCACATTCTATCTTCCCCGTCTCAGTTCCCGAATCAGCCACTTCTCCAGGGAGCCTTGGCTCCATCCATTGGAAAATGGTGTTTAAAAAACAAAATCTGCGCCCTGGGTGTGCTCGTGGCCATTGTGTCTCTGCTTCTAAGTTTTTAGGTAGAGAAATAACATAACTCCAATTAGGAGGCACCCTGGCCAAGCATGGTCCCGGAGGCAGTGGGGATGTTCTGACTGTCCTGGCAAGAAGGAAGGAGGCGCTGAACCCCGGCAGTGGCAGCTTTGACGGAAAGGAGGGGAGGGAGTTGGTGATTTATCTGGATGTTAGTCTCCAGTCATCACAGCCCGAGTCCTACTCTGCTTCTTACTGGCTGTGACCATGGACAAGTCATTCAAACTTTCTTGGCCTTAGTTCTCTCATCTAGAAAAAGGAGCTAGCAACACCCGATGAGGGAATTAGATGAAACAGAACATGAAGGTCCTTGGTGATTCCAAATCACTGTCCCAATGAGAGGAACTTACTGAGTTTATTGATAAATACTCTTCAGCTTTCACCTTGCCTTTTTGCTAGTGAAGGACCCAGTGCCTTAGACAGGCAAGAGAGGGTAGCTTGCTTATGAGATGGGCAGGAGAATGAGGGCCAGAGGAAGGCTGAAGACATCCAGCCAATCTGGGCATAAAAAGAAGTCTGCAGGTCCCATGGGAGCAGAGGGAAGCCACAAGTCATGCACAGAGACAACAGTGACCAGCAAAGGCTGACAGATGGGCAGGAGTCTTTGCCTGACAACTTCTGCAGAGCTTCTGGGCTGCAGTCTTCCCCAAGCACAGTGGCCCTGAGATAATGCTGCCTGCTCAAGCCAGGCACCAGGGATGACAGAAAGACTTTCTACACTCGATCTCAGCCAAACTGGGTTAAATAAGGACAGCAAGTGTAGTTCCCTTTCCCCTTTCAAACTAGGACTTGTGGTCTGGAAATGTCTTTCTCCACTGTGCTTACACTGCATGGAGCACATAACAGGTGCCCGCCTGCTCCTGCCCCACGTGGAGCATGGCCAGTGTCGCCTTTGCTGCCGTGGCCGGGCACCCACTCTAAGACCCAAGAAGCCTTGGACGGGGGATTAAATAATAAGTTCCCAACCATTCTGAATCCCTCGAGGGGGGCTAGAGAGAGCGTTGGGGGGATTTTCTCTTCTCTTCCACTGCATGGCCTGCTGCTGTTGCTCAGTGGTGGGGGCCCTGGTCCAGCAGCCTCACCACCGGCAGAGGGACTTCTCCCTGCTTTGACACTCTCTGTCCCCATCCCTCTGTAAGCCCTTTCCTGTGGCCTCGGCCTCCTCCGTGGTTCCCCACCCTCAGCTGTGGGAGGTCAGTCTCCTTGCTCATCGCGACCTCTCAGCAGGCCGAGGGAGAGCTGGGAAGAGGGGACAGGAAAAGGAGTTCTGCTCTTAGGATAAGTGTTGACCAAATAATCAAGTCTTCCTAGGGCCCAGGCTAACGATCCTGTAGGGAACAGGCTGAAAAGGAGACCGTGTCCTTTATAATGTTAGTTTGGTATCTGCCACTCCTAGGAAGGGGATAAAGGAAGGGGAACGTACATTATTCCTCAAGAATAACATAACACCTAATTGTCGTAGGTCATTTGGGCTGCTATAACAAAATGCCTAAGATTGGTAATTTATAAACCACAGGAATTGTTTGCTCACAGTTCCGGAAGCTGGGAAGTCGGAGATCAAGACACCAGCAGATTCTGTGTCCAGTGAGGGCCCATTCTTCCCAGATGGTACCCGCTAGCTAAGTCCTCACATGGGGGACGGGGGTGGGCAAGCTCCCTCAGGCCTTTATTTTTTCACAGTTAAAAAAATGTTTTTAAGTGACATATAATAATTGTACAAATTTATGGGTTTGGTATTTTAACACCACTATGCAACGTGTAATGATCAAATCAGGGTAGTTATCTTAGACATCACTCCAAATAATTATGGTTTCTTCACATTGGGAACACTCACAATTCCCTGTTCAAGCTACGTGTTTGAAAACATTAAAACATTTTACAAAGAGATAGCCAACAGGTAGAGAATATTTTGTAACATTTTGTAATGAGTATTTTGTAACTAAAGGTACATTCAACTACAATTTCCCATGTTCCCTGTGAATGGCAATTTGAGGGGTGACCTTTAATACACCCTGTATAGTCCTCACACAGTGACATAGAACGCTAGAACTTATTACTTCCATCTAGCTATGAGGTTGTACCTGTTTACCATCCTCTCCCTGTTCTCCCCTCCCTCTCAGCCCTTCTCAGCCTCTAGTAACTTCTAATCTACTCCATGCTTTTGTGATTCAATTTACTTAGCTTCCACATATGAGTGAGACATGTGGTATTTATTTCTTTGACTCTTATGCCTCTTTTATTAGGGCACAAATCCTATTCACAAGAGTGGAGCCCTTGTGACCTAATCACCTCCCAAAGACAATGGACATTGTGTTTCAGCATGAATTTTGGGAGAACACAAACATTCATATCATAACACCAATATTTGAATCTGGTCCACGTTCTGGGTGCTCTGTGTGCATGAAATATTCTCCTGCACAAAGACAGCCTGAATTATGGAGGCACCATTCTTATCGCCACTTTATTAGTGGGAAATGGAGGCTTAGTGAGGTGAAATAACTTACCCATGTTCTCACACCTAGTCAGGGATAGAGCAGGGTTTCAAAGTCAGGTCAGTCTCACACCAGAGCCTACACTATGCTTCTACAGAAAGGACGGAATCAAACCACATATGGTAGTACATTAAATAAAGTACTTTGACTAGGATGGATGTACACGGCCAGTAGCAGACACATCTGAGCAAACCGGGAGTGATTGGGAGCCTTGAGAAAAGGCGTGTGCCTCTGAGTATGTGGAGGAGCATGGTGGAGCCAATGGTGGGGCTGCTCCTTTGGTTTGACTTTCTGATATCACCTTCTACATGTTAATAATTAGGCCCTTCTTTGATGTTGCATGATTTTCTGGGTTTTAGTGCAAAATGTCTTTTAAGTGGGCATGTGGAGTCTGAGACCCAGTGATTTCACCCTGACCCTGTGCTGGCTCCCTGGCCAACAGCACACATCCACACAGGGGCAAGCAGGTTTGGACCACTTGGTTCTTTAACCCAAATGTGCAGTTGTCCCATTTTCATTGCTATGCCACAAATAGCTCGCCGATGTCATATGTTCTTTTGATAAATGGTAGCATGTCATTCTCTTCCCCCCTCCTCTCTGAGCCTGTATAGAAGTGATCTGTTGACATTTTGGTCATACAGAAGACATACCAGATTTTCCATAAGCCACCAGAAGAAAACGTTGCTTGCCAACAAAAGAACCAGAAGGCTTGAGATATTTACATTGTATGAAACTGATTTTTGTACATGCGCCTTTTGGTGCATAACAAACCAGCCTAAGACTTATGGGCTTAAAAGATACTGGAAGTTAATGTCATCCCTCCAGATTTTGTGGGTTGACTGGGCGCAGCTGAAGGAGTTTTGCTTGGGGTGTCTCATGTGATTGATGTTGGACACAGATGGGGTCATTTGAAGGCAGAATACTCAAACGGCTTCTTCACGTCTAGATTTGGCACCTCAGCTGGGAGGGCTGGATGCTGGAGGGAGGGCCAGGCTGGCACTATTCTCTGTCTTTCCCGGGGCTTCTCTCAGCTGTAGTCATAGGGTAGTTGGACTTGTCCCACACTAGACAGCTTCCCCCGGAATGAAAGCTGCAATGTTGCCTATGCCACCACTTTGGAAGCCAAACCAAGTGACTTCTGGCACATTCTTTTGGTCACACATTCTCTGTGGAAAGGGACCACATGAGGTCATGACTACCAGGAGGTGTGATTGTCTGGGGAGCTGTATTTGAGGAGTCGTTACCTTAGTTGCTCTCTGCTTCCAACAATTCTTGTCCCTCCACATGCAAAATATATTCAACAGTCCCCACAAGGCCCTTCCCTCTCTCCAAATCTTGTCTCACTTTGACATCCAGTTCAGAGTTTTGAGTATCTATTGCTATGTAACAAGGCACACCAAAACTTAATGGCTTCAAGGCAACTACCATTTTATTACGATTCTGTGGGTAGTTTCGGCTCTTCTGGGCAGTTCTGCTCCCTCTGCTACTGGCTTGTCCAGGGTTTGGCTGGGCTGGAAAGTCCGAGATGGCTCAGTCTGGGCCTGGTAGTCAGTTCAGGCCTTTAACAGAATAAGTACCCGTGGACCTGGACTCCCTGGGAAGTTCAGAACTGCTTCAGACAGACCTCTATCTACACCAGAGTCAAGCTGAGCTCAGCCGGTGGTCACGTGACTCCCATGAGACTAACAATATATTTCTAATGAGTGAACAAGACTACAGGAGCTATCTCATACATTGACCCATTACTTCAACTCTCCCTCACTGCTTTAGAAACTACCACAGCACATATCTTCTCTCTCTCACCTCTCTGTCGTCCACTCATGAGGACCAGCTGTAAGGGGATCTGGGGCAAGATGTGAGTGCTGTAAAGGAGCCCCACCAATGCCCAGCCACTCCTCAGCTGCTCCCCAGTGCTCCCCACATCCATCCGGCAGCCTTTTGGGTCTTGTTTGGCCCCTTGTTAGAATCCATAAACCCATGTGGAGCTTTCACAGTTAACTTTGGAGGCTTGCTGGGTGTGATGAGAGCTCGAGAATGAACCAGAAATGGTCCTCACCCCGAAGTGAGGCTTATCGTCAGGTAAGGGAGAAAAGGCAAATTTACAAACAACTTGGCCATGTGGCAGAAACTAACATGGGCTGTTAGGAAGGGGCAAACGGCATGGTACAGGAGGTCAGAAGACAGGAAATTCTGCTTCTGTGTTCTCTCTTTGGTTCTCTTTCTACCTTTGGGCAAATTGTTACATTTCCCGCTCCAGTTCCCCCCTATAGCTAATGAGGGAAACACACCTTCTTTTACAAGTCTTTCTGAGGAGGATGGAGGTCTGTGACAAGGTACCTGCAAAGAATTTGGGATTTTGTTTTTGAGGAGTCCAAGCACATCTTTCACCTTAAAAGTGCTTGGGATGGAGAGGGAGGGCAAAGTGGTTTAAATCTGCGTGTGTGTGTGTGTGTGTGTGCCTGTGTGTGACTGCCACACTCCAAATGAGGCCTCAGGGGGTAATAAGCAGAAGGCCTGTTGGGACCATCAATTTCTTTTTCCCATCTGTGGGGGCTGGGCCCATGCTTCACACTGGGAAGGGTATTACCGACCTCTCCTCAGTCTTGCCGTGTGGCCGCCTCTAATTCATATTTGCATGTGTTGTGAGACTAGCCAGGCAGCTGAACACTGCCCAGAAGTGGCACTTGTGATGATGTGGAGAAATGAAATCACCGTTTAATGAGAATTGGTGAGATAAGGTGCACAGATGGACCATTCGGAGGGCTGTGTTTGAACCATGGTATTCCATTCATTTTATAATACACCTTACTGTGGGCTTAAATTGCATTCTTGGAAAATTTAGCCCAGCATGCCTAGTTCTTCTTAGAATAGCATCACTCACATAATGTTGTGTTCAATAAGCCTGTTGCATGAAAGGTTACCATATAATTTTTAACATCATCAGTCTCTAGGGCTTCTAGAACTCATCTTCGAAATAGTGTGAAATGACATTTCATATACACACAACTGTGTTTTGAATTAAGTACTAAAAAGCCGTGGTTACAAATTCCATGCCTCAGTTTACCCTTCGAAATTTGTCTTCAATTCTAATGGAGTTTTTGAAAAGTTAATATTATTTTTTAAAATTAGTTAATTTTATTTTAAAAAGACAGGGTCTTGCTCTGTCACCCAAGCTGAAATGTAGTGATACAATCATAACTCACTGTAGCCTTGACCTCCTGGTCTCAAGTGATCCTTCTGCCTCAGCCTCCCCGGTAGTTGGGATTACAGGCATGTGCCATCACCTCAGGCTAATATTTAAAATTTTCTTAGAGATAGTGTCTGGCTATGTCACCCAGGTTGTTCTTCAACTCTGGGCCTCAAGCAATCCTTCCACCTCTGCCTCCTGAATCGCCAGGATTACAAAGGTGAGCCACTGTGCCTCGCTCCATAAATCAATTTTCTAAAAGACTTATGAGCAGTGATATTTTAATCTTTGATTAATGTTTTAATTGTGTGTTTTCCCCTCTTTTTATCCATTTAGCATGTTGGACTAAGCACAATGTTTAGAGTTAGACAAACAAGGGTTTGAATTTCAGTTCTTCCAGTACTAGCTGTGACCATGAACAAGTCATACCATGTCTCTAAATTTTTTTTTTATAGTATTGAAAGGCTTTGAGATAAGGTAGGTACAAAATACATGGCACACTGACTGTTCCGCAATACAGACTCAATCATAAATTCTTGCTATTATTATTTTTTTATCGGGAAGAGTGAGGAAGTCTCTTGTTTAGATCCTCTAACCTCGCTCTGACTAGATCTTTCCTTGAAAATTTCTCCTTTCTGTGTTTCATCTGTATCTGTAGAATTACTCTTCTTATCAGAAGAGCCATTATGCACAGCTAATTTCAGGTTCATGAGTTCTTAAGCACAGTGGGAAACTAATAAATCAATTAAACATATATTTCATAAGAGATTGCTATATTTTCATGTGTATACATAAATATAATTTTCAACAATGAGAAGCTTGCCATTAACAGCTTATTTCGTGAGATGAAAACATAGGAAAGCAACAAACCACATCTCAACGGCAATTCTGCATAACATAGTTCCTCCTGAAATTACACAAGATCATGTCAATGTTATTTAAAAAAGAAGAAAATTGGATAATGCAATAGCTAGCCACGGTGTGGGATATGCTACTGGAGCAAATTGGGGAGGGTTTTGAAAGGAAAGGAAAATCTTTCTAGGAATTTCTAATCACAGGGAATTTAGACTGGGGGAATTTGTCACGGTGTTTTCTGAATAGGCTTAGAATTTTATATTGGATTAAAAATTGGTTTAGGGAGGGAGTGGCCCCTCGAATGAAGCTCTTGCAGGCTCCCTCTTGCTTTGTTTTTGCCTGGGGCATTATTTTTTGTTTGCCAAGACCAGCTGCTTCCACGCTGGCCAGGTTTCCCTTTAGTGGCCCAGGGCTGCTTCTCTGATGTCGGGGAATTTGCCCCTCTGAGGTGGGACCGGGCAGCTGTGTGTCCCCAGGCTGGGCGAGGGGGCTGAGCTGCCCGGAGGCCTGGATGGCTGCTGCATCACTTGCACCACTCTCTCTTTGTGGCTCTTCCACAAATGTGACCTCTGCCAACCTCGCCTGAGCTCGTCGGCTCTGCTGCCTCGGGGACCCGGGCGGGAGACAGAGGGGGCTGTCACAGCCTTAGATGCCAGCTATTTTTCCCACGTGGTCTCTGGGAACAGTTACTAATCACATCAGATCCTGAAACGATTTAAGCCTTTCCTATCTGCTAAGTAGGAGATCTGCTGCTGGCACAGAAACAAATCCCAGACTACCTCGACACGATAACACACACATTTTTAAATTTTAGCGTAAAATGTACCATTAATCAACCGTCAACAAGTACTCATTCATCCATTGTATGCTGTGCTCGGTGATATGAGGGAAACTGAACAGAAGGGAATCTCAGCCCTGCTCTGGAAGGGTTGGTCGGGTCTTTGTGGGTAAATCTGATCCCCCACCCCATCGGAGTGGGCGCCTTCATTACAGAGTTGCTGCTATGGGTTGAACTGTGTCCCTGAAGCTCATATGTTGAAGTCCTGATCCCTGCAGCTCAGAATGTGACCTTCTTTGGAAATAGAGTTGTAGCAGATGTATTTAGTTAAGATGAGGTCATACTGGAAAGGGGTGGGCCCCTAATCCCATGTGACTGGTGTCCTTATAAACAGGGGAAATTGAAACCCAGACGCACACACAGGGAGGCCATGTGAACACTGGAATTACCCTGCCATAAAGACAAGGAGCTACCAGAGCTGGAGAGCCTGGAGCAGATCCCTTCCTGCTGCCTCCAGAAGGAGCAGGGCGCTACTGAAACCTGATTTCAGACTTCGGCCCATTACGAGTGGGAGATAATGCACTCGGGTCATTTAAACCTGCAGCCTCTGATCCCCAGGCCACAGACTGGTCTTAGGAACCAGGCCACACGGCAGGAGGTGGGTGGCAGGCAGGTGAGGGAAGCTTCATCTGTGTTTACAGCTGCTCCCCATCGTGCCATTGCTGCCTGAGCTTTGCCTCCTGTCAGCACAGGCGTGGCATTAGATTCTCGTGTGAGCAAACTCTACTGTAAACTGCACACCAGGGATCTCGGTGGCACACTCCTTATGAGAATCTGATGCCTGATCATCGAAGGTGGAGATGTAATGCACTTGAATCATGCTAAAACCCATTCCCTCACCCTTTCCATGGAGTGTTTTCCATGAAACCAGTCCCTGGTGCCAAAAAGGTTGGGGACTATTGTTTTTTGTTTTTTTGTTTTTTTTGGTAGAGACAGTCTCACTTTATTGTCCTCAGTGGAGTGCCGTGGTGTCATACAGCTCACAGCAACTTCCAACTCCTGGGCTTAGGCAATTCTCTTGCTTCAGCCTCCCAAGTAGCTGGGACTACAGGCACCCGCCACAACACGTGGCTATTTTTCTGTTTTACAGTTTGGCCGAGGCCAGGTTTGAACCCTCCACCTTCAGTATATGGGGTTGGCGCCCTACTCAATGAGCCACAGGCACCACCCAGGACCATTGTTTTAAGCCACCTGTTTAGCATATGTGATGGCAGCCTTAGCAAACTAATACAAATGTGAAACATGTGTCCACTTATTTTTTATTGGGGCAAAATGTCCACTCACCATTCTCTTATCTACACAGTCTAAGCAGACTCTTCTTCATTCGGCTGACTCTAAGCTCAAATGAAACTGCTGAGAAAGGACTTTAGGGCTGCCTTCTCTAAGTCCTCCATACCCTCCTTCCCAGTGTTCCCTTTTATTTGCTCATAGACTTGTCACTGCCTGACACAATCCTCCTTACTTTCCTTGATTTTTTTTCTATTTTCCATACTATACTAGATCATCTGCTCCAACAGTCTGTTCAGTCTAGTGCTTGACACATATTACCAATAGGTGTTTGAAAAATATTTGTTGCAAGAAGAAATAAATGAGAAGGAATTTGGAAAGTTTAAACTTTTAAAGTAAAAGCTTCATTCGGGCTGCAATAAACATTCCGGTGCAGATGTCTTTGTTGTATAATGATTTTTGTTCTTCTGGGTAGATATAATTGCCAAATCATGGAAGCAGGCCAAATGCCCATCAACCCATGAATGGATTAACAAATTGTGGTATATGTAGACCATGGAATGCTATTCAGCCATAAAAGATGGAGACTTTACATCTTTTATGTTTACCTGGATGGAGTTGGAATGTATTCTTAGTAAAGTATCACAAGAATGGAAAAAAGTATCCAATATACTCAATACTACTATGAAACCAATATATAAACTCTTATAGTCTCATACAAAAGATAAATCACAAATATAGTCTAACAAGGGGGAATGGAAAGGAAAAAGAGGGAAGAGGAAGAGGGGGGTGATTGGTGGGAGGAGGGAGGGCATTTTGTGGAATCTCACCTAATGTGCACAATGCAATCGTATATTTCAAAATAACTAAGAGTAAATTTAATATCTTACCCCAAAACATATGTAAGTGAGGCGATGGTTATGTTAATCGGTTTGATTTAAGCATTCCATATTGTGTATCAAATCACCACATTGTACCCATTAAATGTATAGTTATGATTTAATTAAAAATTAAATTAAAAAATTAAAAAAATCCCAAAATTAAAACTTAATTTGGGAATATAAATTTTTTTTTTTTTGAGACAGAGCCTCAAGCTGTCACCCTGGATAGAGTGCCGTGGCATCACAGCTTACAGCAACCTCCAACTCCTGGGCTCAAGTGAGTCTCTTGCCTCTGCCTCCCAAGTAGCTGGGACTGCAGGCGCCAGTCACAACGCCCGGCCATTTTTTTTGGTTGTAGCCGTCATTGTTGTTTGGCGGGCCTGGGCTGGATTCGAACCCACCAGCTCAGGTGTACATGGCTGGCACCTTAGCCCGCTGAGCCACAGGCACCGAGCTGGGAATATAAATTTTAGTGGGTCATCAGCACAGTGCTTCCAGACACCCTCCCTCCCTCTTTCTTTTTTCCTCTTTTAGGGCTGGAGGAAAGAACATGGCCTTGCAACATGGACACAGGCACCTCGCCCTGAGCTGCTCTAGCCCTGCTGGGGATGAGTGTGGTTTTCTTTGGCCTCATACTTCAGTTTGTCTGAGCTGTGGAGGGCAGGGGTCAGTTCTCAGTCCTGCTTTGCCACCTCCTCGGGAGGACACTAGACCGTCAAGTGAGACCAAACGTGAAGGCTGCGGGGACCCCACTCCCCGTCTCCCCCCACTCCCCGGGTCCATGGCAGAAGGCGACACCAGACCTGCCTCTCAGGAGAAGGGTCTGCCAGGCCCAGGGCTGAGTTGGGCCAGGAGTGAAGGTGGGGGCCGATGGCAGAGGCAAGTGAAAGCTGTCTCAGACCCGGCAAGTGAGCAAGTGGAACTTTGTGAAAGCCCTGAGCTCCTTGCCTTTGACCCCTCAGGCCAACCTGAGAGGGACCCAGACACATATCTGGTCATGGGATGATAAGGTGGCTGTTTGTGCTCGCCAGCTGGTGAACTAAGGAGGACTGGCCTAAAATGATAGGCAGTGGGTGGAGGAGGCCCCGAGGAAATGCCGCAGATAAATGCTCTGGGATAAAATCCTCAGGGGTGACGGGGGAACAGAGAGGAAGGGATCCATAGAATAGTTGACGCTGCATTTGACAGTGGATGACATGCTGCTTTCATTCATGTGTGATTTATAGTTCACCCACTTCTAAAAAGCGTTTGAGGAGAGTGACTCATTGAGAGTGAAGGGTGAGGAAAAAGAAGGCCGGAGGCAGAGCTGGGAGGACAAAGCATTGGTGAGCAGACAAGGAAGTGTTCTGTTTTGGATTTGTCACTCTGGAGGTGAGGAAGGGACATTCTAATAGCAGCGTCTCCTGGACTACTGTAAACATGATTCCCAGACTTCCTGTCTTTGATAGGCAGGGTGTCTGCAGAAACAAACCTATGTGATTAGCACAGAAATGGGAACGCCGTAAGTGATAGCGGTAGCTGCTGTTGGTTTCTCTCTGCTTTTCAGTGTTGCATCTGTGTGCCAAAGGAGCTGTGATTGAGTTGTGCTTGCGTGGGCTCTTGCACGTGCACTCGCACTGGCACACCAGCCCTGTTTTGTGCAGTGGTATCGCAGGGGCTCGAAAGCAAAGTGCTCCAAGTTTTGCTTCCCTGTGTCCTGGGAGAGCCCTTTGGTGTTCCGACGTGGCTCTGTGCGGCCACTCCGCTCCTGGTTCCCGGCGGGCACGTCCAGGAATCCTCTGGGGTCTCTCCAGCCCATGTCTTCTGCTGTGGCAGATTGCTGCTACACTACAGAGCCCACTCAGTAGCTTTTCCTCTGCCTGCCTTCCCTCCCACAGACGCTTTCAGTGTCCTCCTTGGAAAACCCCATGAAACGACGTGAGCTATCCAGGGTGAGAGCTCAGCAAACAAGCACGAAGTTAGGACTTAGGAGCAAAATAAAGAGATTATAGCTAGGAGAAGTTGCCGGGATTGCTGATGTGTGAATATGTCTAATTGGCAAGTGTATTCTCTTTAAAGACTCAGAAGAGGAAAGGCATTGATTTATTATTCCCCTCTAGAACTGATTCTTTCATGGACTCCAAGACAAAATTTTATTTTTCTTTTCTGTGTGTATGTGTGTCAGAATTTAGAATGTGCTCAAATTTCACCGCTATCTAAATATTAAACTCTCTTTGCTTTAACTGGGCCCAAGGAAAAAAATATTTTCCTTTTTGTTTCTAAGATGGTACTATATATAAGCATAAATATATTTTTGAAATTACACAAGTAAAACATTCAAACAAACAGAAGTAAATTAATGAGTAAACATGATTGTCGTTCACCCCTGAATTCTGTTTTCTCCAGAGGTAGGCTGTGAACAGTTTGCTATGTAGCTTTGCCTGCCTTTTTCTGTATGTTTAAATACGTGTTTGGAATGCCCAGCCCAGAGGGTTACATGGCTGGTCCTCTAGTTCAGATGCCATTTCCTTAGTGGGGGATGTCTCTGATGATACAGCCTAAATTTATTAGCTTCCCCCAATTCCTACTTTACCTTTTGCCGGTCACCCTTTTGCTTTTCCTCATAGCATTTATTCTTATCAATAGAGGAGAATAATTCTCCCTCCCCTACAAAGATGTTCACGCCCTAATTCCTGGAATCTGTGCATAAATGTGTTACCTTTCCTGGTGAAGGAAACTAAATGTGATATGATGAAAAGGACAGACCTCAAGATAGAGAGATAATGCTGGATTATCCTGGTGGGCCTGATTTAATCATTTGAGTCATTAAAAGTGGTGAATCTTCCTTGGCTGGGTTAGAGAAGGAGGACCAGAGATTGAGAGTGTGAGAGGGACTTACCTGCCATTGTTGGCTTTGAACATGGAAGCAGGCTGACACCAGACAAAGGATATGCAGGTGGCCTCTAGACACTGGGACTGACCTGTAGCTGATAGCCAGCAAGGAAACAGGGACCTCAGCCCTACAATCACAAGGAACTAAATTCTGCCAACTTAAATGGGCGGGGAGACAGATCTTTCTCTACATCTGGAATGTAGCCTTTTCTGGGTGAGAATGGGATTGAACTTCTGACCTACAGAACTGTGAGAGAAAAACTTTATGTTGTTTGGGCTGGTAAACATGCAGTAATTAGTTATGGTAACAATAAAAAAAAATCAAATACACTATCTGAGTTATGTTGGTCTTTTACTGGTTTGCTTGTTTATTGTTTGGCTGTTCAACAGAATGTAAACTCCGGGAAAGAAGGACTTTGTCTATTTGGCCCAGGACTTCATCTCTACTGAGGAGTGCAGTTGCCTGCATGTCAGAGATGATAATTCTGCTGGTGAGTGTATAAATGAATATATAACATGTACATATTTGTATATGATATCAAGTTATAAATATTATTTTGTGACTTGCTATTTCCACTTAATAATATGTCTTAACGATCCTTCCATGTCAGTTCATACAGATATAACTTATTCTTTTCAACCATTACACTATATATAACCCGTGACTAGATGTGTAATATAATAATTTTGTTAACCATTCCTTATTGATGGTCAAATAAGCTATTTTCAGTTTTTCACTTTGTGCTTCTCTGGGCACATGTCCAAATATTTCTATAAGATAGAAATAAAATTTTGGAGGCAAAGCATAAATTCTTTCAAGTTCAATGGATATTGCTAAATGGCCCTCTAAAGGTGTCTATAGCAAGGGACATCCCCAATAACTGATTATGAGACAAATCGTTTCCCAAACTCTTGGTAATGTTAGCCTTATAAATCTGCTTGATTTGTTAATGACTGATAGGGAAAAACATCTTACTGTATCTTAGTGTTTGCATTTCCCTGATCGTTACTGAGTTTGAACAGCTTTTCTTAAGTTTGTTAGCTATTCATATTTCCTTTTCATTGAATTGGGTCCTGGCGTCAGAATTTAAAGATTTGAATCTCGACTGTAGCACTTACTAATTGTATAACTTTGGGCAGGTTCCTAAATTTCTCTTTGTCTCAGTTTTCTTATCTGCAAAAGGGAGATGGTCAATAGCATTTGATCAAAAGGACTACTATGCTAGATAATTGAATTAACATGAAAAGTGCTTAAAGTATTGCCTGGCAAATAGTATCCTATCAATCAATATCAGCTATATCAGTATCCATTTGTCTTCTCTTGGGTTACTTCATTGTAGATTTGCAAAAACTCCTTACATATTATGTATATTATATGATGTAAAACACATTTATTGCAAATACAGTCTCCAAGTTGCTTGCCTTTTAGCTTTAGTTGTGGTATATTTTATCCTAAAGCATTTTAAAATTCTTTCCAATCTGCCCTTCTGTTTCTTTATATAGAACATACTCTTATAGTACATTATATTGTTGCTTAAAATGACATTCCTAATCATAAGAGTATAAAAGCATGCTCCAATATTTTCTTCCACTATATTTATATACATTTTTTGTATTTAGCTATTGAACTGCTTTGAGATTTATTTTTGTATAAGGGGAGATGTACAAATCAAGTTTTCTTCTAATGTAAACACACAATTTTCCCAGTGCTATTTATTGTATATATTCTGCCCTTTCTTCTGTTATTTAAATAATTGATTGACTTTATGTTTTAAGTTCACACACATAGGAGACTTTTCTATTTATTTCTTTCTTCCTGATCTGGATCATACTCCTTCACAAATACCACACCATTTTAATTTATATAATTACACAGTATATTTAATGCTTGGCATGCATATTTATATAACTATTTTTTCCCTAAACTTTCTCAGATCGTTTAAGATCTTTTCTCCTTTGTGTAAACTTGACAATCAGCGTGTTAAGTGTATTCTGATTATTTTTACCTTATAGATTAGCTTGAGGGGAATTATTACATCAAATCTTTTAGTACATTTATTATTAGGCCTAATATTAACATTTTGCTGTTATCATGATAAAATACTTTGTTCATTACATTTTCTAAAGGGACATTGGTGCTAAATGAAGATGTTAGTGGTATATGCATATATAGTGATCTTATGTCTGGTGATTTTTTTATCCCTTACACTAGTTAGAGCAGTTTCCAGTTGATTCTTTTAGATTTATGGGTACATAATCACATCATATACAAATAATTATAATTTTCCCTCTTTCCATTTTTCCATCTCATTTCATTTCTGTGGCTTCTCATATTGGCCAAGATCAACAGTAGGATTGTCATACCTGATGGGATAATTTCTTGTCCTTTCCTTGACTTAAATGGAGTAGGTTTTTATTTTCCTCCTAACTAATTTTACTCATGTATTAGGAAAGTTTTAGACTTGTGGTTGCCTTCTAATAGATGTATTAATATAAGGAATGGAGAATGGGTCTGCAAAGAACATGCTCTTTTGTACAGTGATATGGGGAGAAGGAGTGAGGAAGAATGGAGGGATAAAGGGCAAGGAAATCACAAGGAAAAAGGAAAGAAGAAATAGGAGAGGGAGAATATTAAACCAAACCAAGACAAAAACAGAAGGTTGGATGTTTCCAGACTTGGGGAGTGAAAGATGGCGGGACTGCTTCTTGCCTCTTGCGTGGAAGAAAAGACATATTTGGCAGGAGGAAGAAAGAGCAGGTGACAGGTGCTAGACAGGACATCTTCATGGCATTGGGACTGAGATGGAATGATGGGTAAAGCTCTAAAGCACAGCTTTTCTAACTCACTGTCAGAAACTTTGTGCTAGTCCAGACAACGACAGTCCCCTACCTAAATACCACTTGATATTGTTGACATGGCACAACATAAAGGGGTGGTACTGTCACTTCAGTGCTTGAGACTGGGTGTGTGAGTCTGCCTACTGAAACAGCCTTGGAGTTTACAGCACATCTTCTTTGGTACAGTCCATTTGGACCGTACCCCTCACCAGTTGCCTCAGAACACATTATAGAATATTTTAGAATGTTCCACCAATGTTCAGCTTTCACCAGGCAGGCAAATTCCTTGTAGAAAGATAAGGATTTTACTGTATCAACAAAATCAGAATGACCATAATTCCAGTTTCCTTCTGTATTTTGATATTACATTATAGTATATGCACCTGCCTCCATCTGAAGGTACAAATTATGATTCCTGAATATTTCCACATTCACATTATTTTGATCATCTGTCCCTAATTTCCATTTTCTTTCTTCCTTTAAACCATTTACTAAAAAAAAAAAAAAGTTTATTTTTTAAAGGGAAACCTGTTTTTTCTTTTTCTTTTTCTCAAATGAATCTCTGTCCAAGTTGTCACCTCTGAGCCGTCACTCTCATCTGTAGAATCTTATCAAGAACTTACATGGCTGTTGTTGTCAGTTTCCCTCCTGGGCGGCATGATCTCCGAGTGCTGACGCTGTGGGTTTTTGTCTTCCCTTCTCTCATTGTTACCCCAATGCCTGACACGGAGAAAGTGATCAATAAACTTGTTGGACAGATTGATAGGAGAAAGCAAAACAGCAAGATGGCACATTTCCATGTGTTTTTCTTAGGAAGAGTCTCAGGGTAATGGCGAGAGTGGGTTTATCATGGCAAACATGATGATGGAGGAAAAAATTCTGCCAGAGATATTTTAGTGGTTTTGCTTGATAAAACACTTCCTTGATTAATCATATAAATATTGGTTCATATCTATTGATAGTGCTATGGCGTCTGTTGTCATCATCATCATCACTGTCACTAGGCTAGTAGATGGCACTTTTGGAGGCATGGGAGTGTGTGTGATAATGTCCACCCCATCAGTTCCCTCATTATTCCTGTAACATTGTAGGTAGAGGGACGTGATTTGCTTTGTGTGTCTGGAAAGTTGTCTTTCCTGGCGCACAGCTGAGATGATCTTCTCCCTGTCTGTGCACTTGGTGTGTAGGCACCACACCAGCTCAAGTGCAGAATTCTTCTTGCAGAGAGGTCAGAGGTCACCTGGCTACTGATGCAGAGTCCTTCCTAGACTCCTTGGGAGAGGGCACAGGGACACTCCCTGGAAGGGGAGTGCGCCCGGAGAGTTTCCACTCATTTTTTAGGTACTGGTTTTCTCTACCTCCTGCTCTGGCTGATTTCCCTTTAGGGCCTCTGGGTCTTCAAAATAAATCAGGAAGCCCTGCACACAGGCCACAGGCCTCTGCTGAAACCTGATCTCTGGAGAGCTCTTGAGATGGGGAGAAGGAAAGAGCTCTGCTCACTCTTTCTTAGTGGAGAAAATGAAGCAGGATTATTATTTATACAGCATTTGCGAAGAAAGCCTAATATCCTAAAGGACAGATTATAGATTCATAAAATAATACACTTGAAGAAAGATACCTTACAAATAAATTAGGCTAATCCCCTTATTTTATAAAGGAGAAAATTGACACCTAGATATGGCACAGGAGTAGAATCAGAAGTAAAACCCAGGGCCTGAAGCCCCGGATTTGTGTGATTATACAGTGATTTGGATTAAATTATTCAGTGAATTATTAAAATTATTTGGCTATAAAATTTACTTACACCTTTTGAAGAAAACAAGGAGTAGTTTTATCTCTAATCCAAGAATATGTGCTACAGTTTCAAGTTATAATTTTGGGGAATCTGCCATTTTACCTACTGATTATATATTAGTTGTATTTTTCTCGAAGAAATGGGGACATTGGTTAACGTTTAAAACTAATCTGTTATTGGAGGATGAAATTGCAGAAAAACGTGGCAGCACAGAAAGCAGGGGTCAGGCGTCGGTAAGGCTGGAGTCCTTGCCCCTGCTTTCTGTGTAGCAGTCAAGCACTGGTCAGCTCTGGTCCCTCATCTGTGAAATGCTTGCTTTATCCTGTAGGATCTCAAAGACACACTCAAGAAAAAAGATGTC
Source organism: Perodicticus potto (assembly GCA_963574655.1). Taxonomy (NCBI): domain Eukaryota; kingdom Metazoa; phylum Chordata; class Mammalia; order Primates; family Lorisidae; genus Perodicticus; species Perodicticus potto. Next base: position 34,259 of record CAUYRH010142117.1, on the reverse strand, counting down.
AAAGTGCCATGAAACATACTTTGTATAGAATGGAATCATGATCTTCTATTTATGTTAAGATGCAGAGCTTTCAGATACAGATATATTCCCGAGGACTTTGTTCTAAAGTGCCAAATAGTACCTTCTTTGTACTGCTGAAAGGTGAGTCTGTCCACCTGTTGTTAACTTTAGGCAGAGCCCGACTGAGAAGAGGGGAGTGAGGCTGTGGGTTTCTCCTCCCCACCTGGCTGTGTCTTTCCCGTCACTCATCTGCCCACTGGCTGGGGCAGTCAGTGAGAGCAAGGGTTAAATGTCAGAACTCTGAAACTTAAAACGCTCAACTCTTTCACTCCCATGTGTCCACTCTGTTACGTACAGGAAATCTCTCTGTTTATCATGTCAATAGTTTCTTAAATTTGCTTAAAAAGAATTCAAACATTTTGGAGGCTGGGTGTGGTGGTTCACACCTGTAACCCCAGCAATTTGGGAGGCCAAGGTGGTGAGAGGATTGCTGGAGGCCAGGCGTTCAATGGGGGAGACCCCCCTTCTCTACAAAAAAAAAAAAAAATTAGTTGGGCCTGAGGATTCATACCTGTAGGTATTCCTGGCTACTTGGGAGGCTGAGGAGGGAGGATTGATGGAGCCCAGAGAAGTCAAGTTTGCAGAGAGTCACATAGAGTCACTGTGTTCCAAGCCTGGGCAACAGAGGAAAGGAAAGAAAAAGGAAGGAAGGAAGGAGGGAGGGAACAAAGAAAGGAAGGGAGGAAGGGAGAAAGGAAGGAGGGGAGGAAGGAAGGAAGGAAGGAGGGAAAGAAAAAAGGAAGGAGGAAGGAAGAAAGGAAGGAGGGGAGGAAGGAAGAAAGGAGGGAAGGAAGGAAGGAGGAAGGAAAGAAGGCGGGAGGGAGGGAAGGCAGGAAGGAGTGAGGGAACAAAGAAAGGAAGGAAGGAAGAGAGAAAGGAAGGGGGGGAGGAAGGAAGGAAGGAGGGAAAGGAAAAAGGAAGGAGGAAGGAAGGAAGGAGGGGAGGAAGGAAGAAAGGAGAGAAGGAAGGAGGAAGGAAGAAGGAAGGAAAGAAGGCGGGAGGGAGGGAAGGCAGGAAGGAGTGAGGGAAGGGAGGAAGGAAGAAAGGAAGGGAGAAAGGAAGGGGGGAGGAAGGAAGAAAGGAAGAAAGGAGGGAAGGAAGGAAGAAAGATGGGAAAGAAAGAAGGAAGGAGGAAGGAAGGTGGGAGGGAGGGAAGGAAGAAAGGAAGGGAGAAAGGAAGGAGGGTGGGAGGGAAAGAAGAAATGAAGGAATGAAGGGAGGGAGGAAAAAAGGAGGGAAGGAAGAAAGAAAGAAAGGCAGGAAGGAAGGGAGGGAGGGAAGGAATCCAATATGATGGTTTTTATTCCATTTTAGAAATTGTTCAGAAGGTTGTCTTATTTTAAGCATCTTCAATAGGTAAAATGTTCGAGGAATCTGGGCCGATCTACTCTGTCTGAAACATGTTACTAAGAGCAGCAGAGGGTGAGTTACATGAGAGACTGAGGAGGGAAGAGGACAGCTGATTAGAAAGGAAAAACAGGGAGCGCAGAATGCCAGGTCAGCTGCTCGCCAGCTCTGCCTGCGGATTAGGTTGCTACTTTGTCTTGACAGGGAGAACAGAGTTCTGAACAACAGGTTGTTGGTCCAGGAAGCACACCACACATTTTATCTTTATAAGCAGTCAGCTCTTTCAACACTTTCCCTGCCAACACACACGGGCCACTGTGTTTAGTTTTTGTGACACATTTTCCCCTTCATCTGCCCGGAGTCAGATGGTAGTGTGAGGAGGTAAATGGTCTCAGCTGCCCACATGACTTTTCCTTTTTTTTTTTTTTTTTTTTTGTCAGGGCTGTTTCTATTTCTGACATTCAGACAGTTGTTCCTATAAATCAGTGGTAAAAATCTCTCGTGTTAGCAGGCAGTGAAAGGATTAAATCATTTTCTGTGAAGTCACTTATGTTGCCCCCTCACTGATGCTATATCACTTCTGTTTAGCTCTTTCTTTGGTGAGGCAAGGCTATCTCTATTAGGTGGATGACAAATGAACTACACTCCTATCCTCTTGTTAATACAGCTGGGACTCTTCCCAAAATCATGCACTACCGCTGACAAATCACTGTAATAATCACAAGCCTAAGCTTTAATTTCTTGGACCATTTTTACAGAGCATTTATTTTTCAGCCATTAAGATGGACAAGAATTGATTGTTTTGGGAAAATGTCTGGGGCTGATAGCTTTCTTACTTGGGGTCTGAAATGTATTGTTAGAAGCCTCAACACTGACCCCCCCCCCCCAGCATATGGTCTCTATTGCCTTCTACCTCAGTTTCCTCATTTATAACATTTCTCATCCTCAGTTTCTGGGGCTGATTGACAGAGAACAGTCAATTATTTAAAGGGGGGGACTTTAATGCAAGGTATTATCGACACTCAGGTATTTACTTTTTTTTTTAAATTTATTGTTGGGGATTCATTGAGAGTACAAGAAACGAGGTTACACTGATTGTGTTTGTTAGGTAAAGTTCCTCTTACAATCGTGTCTTGCCCCCAGAAGGTGTGGCACACACCAAGACCTCACCCGCCTCGCTCCTTCCCTCTCTCTGCTCTTCCTTTCCCCACCCCTCCCTCCTTCTTCAGATATTTACTTTTAAATTGAGAACATGTATTCTTTCCTCCAGAAGACATCTTTGGAAATTTAAGACTTCAAAATTCAAAATTTAAGAATCTCAAAAGTAAAACATGTAGAGAATTGTCCCCTAAAGAATCTCCTAGACAGAACCACTCTGGCTTCAGTACACACTGTTACTGCTATAAATAAACACATAAGAAAGGGAATAAACAGCAGCCAGCAGTAGACTATAAGGGGAAACGAGGCCTCTGACCACAGCAGGGGCCCGCCATATTATAGCTTGTCTTACACCCCAAAGAGCCGCTTAGTTATTCTCATCCAGCTGACCTTGCGAGGGAGGCAGGTTTTGTTTCTGAGGGTGCTCTGTGCTCATCTTCCTCTTCTTGTAGCACGTCTCTCTTCTCTTAGGCCCCCTACAATTGGACAACCAATGCCTTCATGGAGCTTCCAAGATATTCCCAAGTGTCCTGTTCACTTCTGTTATTCAAGGGAGGGCCTTGAACTCTGGGTTCAGTCTAACCCAATAATATCACCCTCTTTCCGTCATTTCCCTTCATGACCTTGTCAAATCATAGTAACTGCGGCAATAGTGGCTGAAGGTGTTTATTGGATGAGGGAGTGTTGTCTAAATCTGAAGGAGGAATGACTGTGGAGCATACTTGACCCTGTGACGGAAGAACTCTTTGGTATCAGACCACTCCTCATCAATTCCCTGTTGCTATTCCTAAAAGACACAGAAATCTGGTCATAGAGGGCCTGCTACTAGGTCCCAGGAAGGGACCCGACTCTAGATTCCATCCCAGCATCTCAGAAAGATAAAAAATAACCAGGAGCTTGTGCAACTGATGACCACATACACTTCTCCACTCTGCCATGTCTCTGAGCAAAGAGGTCAAGCCAGGGGTGTTGGAGCCCAGCCTGCAAAGAGTTTCCAGGAAATGACTGACCCAGAAGCCACAAATGCTTTCAGAAGCCCTAGAATTAGAAATGGTAATGAACTCATAAATGGGTGAGGGGAAGGATTAGCATGTGAGCTGCCCATTTCCATGGATACAAGGTTCCTTTCATTTATTTTTACTGGGCTTTTACGGGGACTTAGAGCTCCAAATCTGATAGGACATCTGTGCTTCATTAGCTGTGTTTCATTAGGTTTATAATGTGATTTAAACGGACCCCTCAAAGCTGTAGCAAGAGAGGCTCCTGAGAGTCCCAAGTTCCTGCTCTTGCTTTGCAGGGGGCCCCCCAAATGTCTGCATGATGGAGATGAGTGCTTGGAGGTCACGGGGCCACTGGAAGATGGATCTCAGGCTCGGATGAGGTCAGACACATCTTTTCCTCTACAATTAAGATCTTAGAAAGGGGGCCTGCTAAACCCCAGAGCGTCTCCACAGGGAAAAAGAAGAATTTGGCTGTGGGGCCTGGAAGGTTCTGCTAATTCTAGTAGTCTGGGTACTCTCACCCACCCCTGCAGCCTTCCCTCTTCTCTGCTTTGAAAGTCAGCACAATTAACACATGCTTTCTAGGTTGAGGGAGGAAATGTAAAACATGAGGGCAGTCTGGTGGACTGCAACAGGAAGCAGGAAGCAGCCACTTTTTGAGTGTTCCCTCCAGCAATGATTAAAGTAGAGGCAGGTAGTCAGTCACGTGATGGGGCTGCACTATACCAACTGGGTATCACACTGTTCGGAGAAGAGTTGCTATGGTAACCCAGACAGAGATGGAACAGCAGTAAAGGAGAGCTTCCCTGAAAGCAAATGGTGTTGATTAAATGAAATATTTTTTTAGGGGGTGGGGTGCGAGGTGGGCAGTGGCGAGAGTGGGAGGAGGAGGCAGGTGAGCCCACTGGAAGGACCACGGAGAGGGTGCAGTTGGGCTGTAGATGGACACATCTTGTCAGGAGTCCTCCTAGAGACTGGACATGCAGTGGTCATCTGTACAAGCTACCATTTCCATGGTTGAACTTTTGATGTCATCATTATGCAGTAAATTCGTTGTTTCTTAAGAAAAATCTATGATGGGGGAGCCAGATGGTATTTCTGATGATAGCCTGAGTTCAAAACCCAGCCACCTGAAGCAGGAATATCTTGCTGCAGGGTTTACGAATGTGTCCACTGAGCACCCTGATTACATCCAACCGGGTCCCGCGTTTGTTCACGTTACCTTTGCAGAGGCAGAGGCTTGCATGAGGAGGTAGGGTGTCCCCCTCCATGTGTCCTGATTCCAGCTCTGCAGCACATTCTCCCTGGGAGCTTCTCCCATCGTGACCTCTCTGCACTTCTTCTCTTGAGAAAAGAACAACGAGAAAAGAACTCTGCCCTACTTTTCAGGATAATTATGAGAAATCATTTATTAATGATTATAAAGCAGCTTGAAAATACAAGCTCTTCACAAATGTAAGATGATTAAAAAATGCATATGGGTAACAATAACAATAGTCACCTCGAAGCTACTGAGAAAGTAGCTGGAGTGAGCACCAAGGGCCAAAGGGAGATTAAGGACCTATGGAAAGAAGTAGCCCTGGGTACCAAGTAAGATATGAGGACAGCCAGTCGCCCTGGACTTCTTGAACCGTCGTCTTTGTGTGTAACGCTCTTTCATCTATGGGGACGTGTGGCAGATTTGGCAAGAGCTATTTTTTTTTAAAGGAATTGTTGGTCTAATACTATTATCCTCAGCATGCCCCTGCCTTGACTGCACGCTGGTTGGGGTGACCTTCTGAAACAACCAACACCCTCACTCCCGAGGATGATGACCTTCCCTTTGTCCCCTTGCCTTCCCTTTTTGCAGCGAAGCTGTACAATACAATACAGCCCTCTGCCAGCAGATCTGTTACTAAAGGAATTCATGCATCTTGCATCTTGAAGATGCATTATTAATGCCTGGACAAATCACATCAGGTGAAACCCAGCAAGTCCCTGGCACCGAGAAAAAGGAACAAAGGCGGGTGCTACAAGAGAGCTATGGATGAGACAAATTATAACAGCTGGGAGCTTCTTGTAAGTAAGATGGCATAAAAACCAGAAATGCTAAAATTGTGTGCACAGACAGCAACTTTGTATTTGTGTGGTAAAACAGGTTGCACATGGTGCTGGAAGAAAGCCACTCTAATTGTGGCTTCGTTAAAGTCATGGTGCTGCAACTCTTTGAATTTCCCAACAAAAGGGGCCAGCTTGCTGGTGACCAAATTACTTTCAAGCGCAACCCCAGGCTCTCAGATGTGATTTCCGAGATGGACTAGGAAGGATGATTTTTCTAACAGGGCCAGTCATCAACTTTGTCTGCACAGGGGAAAACCCAAAATGTGGCTTGGGAGGGTCTACCCGAGAACTCTGGGGGATGGGAGGCCCCTGGGAGTGGGGGGAACGGAGTCCCTCTTGTCGTCTCTCCTGGCCATCGTGGGAGATGCCTGGGTAGTGCGGCACGAGACAGCGGTTTGCTTGCATGTGATTCATCCTCCTGCACGAGAACTTGCCCGTCCTTTTGGCTTCTACACTCGGTGATTGGAGATAGATAAATATCAGGTTTATTTCACATGGATTAGAAAAGGCCACACGTGCACAATCATTTAGCTGTGCAGATCCATGACTGCGCTGGTTCCCAGTGGTCACTAATGACACATGAGCTGCTTCAGCAATGATAACTGTCCCTGCTCTTTTTCTGTAGGGGCCATGGCAGGGAAGATTTGTTTTGAATTGCCGACAACAGCTAAAGTTTATGATGACATGAAAGGGAGGCACTTTTCAAACCTGCTTCTATATAATCAGCTCATTAAATACGATGTCTTTGACATCTTGGAAAAAATGACATTCTTTTTAAATATGAGAGATGCTGATATGTTGAGGAAAAGGGCCAGTGGTTTCTGTGTGTGCGTGCACGCACGTGGGGTGCGTACGTGTGTGCACACACTCCTGCTTCATGCACACTGTTCTCTTGTGGTTTTGTGTAATATTGCCTACGTTTTATATTTGGAGAATCACTTTCCCTTACACGTACTCAACAGCAAACATGAAACCACCTAATTATATTTTCATACTCATGATTAAAAACCATCTAAATTATCCTGCTTGATGTACTCAAAGAGTTTGTTGATTGCTTTTTGATGTATATTAGAGCTTTATGCACAGCCACATCAAATGAGTTGCTTCATAATGAAATAAAGGGAAAAACTCTTTAATATGCATGCACACTTACTTAAAATATACATATATAATTCATATTTACCTAATTAACCAGCATCAACACAAAACCCATGACCATGAAATAATTGTGGAAAGGCTGATTACCTTCAAATAGTACATTAATTTCCACTTCATATATATATATATATATATATATATATATATATATGTATATTTCCTTCTGCGAGATTGAGTTTACCTTTTACAGAAGCCACTCAATCTTTTGGACCATCAATGCCTCAAAGTATTTTTCCACCTTCTGAGAAACAGCTGTGAAATTAGGATTTGAACTTCAGAATTAAATTTTCTAACAGGAATCGCATATAAATTCTCCCCTTCCCTGACATCTGTTCTCTCGGACAATTGGGAGGTCCTGGGTCAGTTCACACAAAGGGACAGGAAGTCCAGTGTGATCTGGTCCTGCTGATTCTCCATAAAATGAACAAATGTCCCTTTCCTCTTCTGGGGGAACCACAGCGTACAGACCCCTTATGGTTTTCCATTTACACATATTAGCTTCTACCAGGGCAAGAAGAACTGAATTTTAGGGCGTTTTCTCAAAGCATTTTTTTGTGTTTGTGGAAACATTGTGCCATGGGCTTTCAAATTAGTAACTTTCATTTTTATTCTCAAATTCCATCCAATGTTTTAAAAGTGCACAGGTTATTTCTTTTTTGAAAAAATTTCAGATTAATATGAGGGAACAAAAGATCAGGTGATGATGTTTGCATTTGTTAGGCAAGGTCCCCATTGTTGTCCCACACCCATGAGGTGTGTGCCATGTACTCTTTGGTTATGCCGGTTCTGTGGGAGCATACCAAGCCCCTCCTGTCTCTCCCCTCTTCTTTCTCTTCCCTCCCCCCAACTTGAATTGAGTTTTGTTCTTGCGTGGGTGTGTATTAGTTCATCTGCTGGCTTCGGATTAGTATTGAGTACATCGGATATTTGCTTTTCCATTCTTGTGATACTTTACTAAGAAAAATGTATTACGACTTCATCCAGGTTAATATAAAAGATGTAAAGTCTCCATCTTTTTTACAGCTGAGTAGTATTCCATGGCATATGTGTATCACAGTGCATAGGTTATTCCTAATGAAGTTGTTGCAACTGTTTACTAGAAGGAGGTTTCACACCATTTGAGTCCTCATTGAGTCGGAGACCTGTCTGTTGCTTTTGGAGACCTCAGTTTGGAATAAATAGGTAGTTGACAGGTGAGGCAGTGTCTTCAGGAGGTGTGAAACCAAGGGGTGAGATGAAACACGTTTTCCATGTTTGTATATATAGTGATGGTAGGAAAATAATAATATAATGTAATAATATAATGTAAGGAAATCGTTGCTCATTAATTCAGCAAACATCAGGTACCTGTTGTTTGCCAGGTCCAGAGTAGTTCTAAAGAGTATTGGTAAAACAAAGAAAACTGAGATACATGTATGATTACTCCCTCAGGTTGGGAAATTACCCATAAAGAGACCCAATACAATATGAAAATTGATATAATAGAGAATTATGCAATGGACTATGGGAAGATGGAGGAAGAACTTTGTAGGCATGTGGGAGTAGGCGTCACTGAAAATGAGCTGAATCTCTCTCTGTGAAATGGTACTGCGGCAGAGGAAATGCGATGTATGTATCAGAGGTGTGAGGGGCACACATGTGCACTCACAGATTACAGTCTTGCATGTTAAGTTGTGAGGTGGGAACGGACAGGAGATCAAGTTAGAAAGGCAATGGGCCGGATTGCAAATGTTTATGCTCTGTACTAAGAAATGTGGACTTAGTCTCACAGGGAAAGATGAAACTGGAGAATGACATGATCAGTTTTGTATTCTGGAAAGTTAAATCTGTTGAAGTTTGGAGGATGGATTGAAAGTGGAATGGAAGATTGGCAGGACGGAGCACAGACAAAAATGTATTACAATACCTCCAGAGGGCATTGACGGGAGCCTGGGAGAAGGCAATGACAGCGAGGATAAAGAGGAGAGAGACGAGAGTGGTGAAAGTCCCTCCTTTAAATGAACCACAAACTTTGGCCATACCAGGCTCTTTGCAGTTCCTGCCCTGACTATGCCTTCGCAAATGCTATTCCATCTGTCTGAGTCATGCTGATCCCTCGCTAGCCAGTTCACTTCTACTTCAAGATTCCCCTCTAGCTTCATTTCCTCTGGCGAGCCCTGTTCCTGCTTGTTTGGACTCCATAAAACTGACAGATCTCTAATGAAGCAATGGCCACAGTATCCGGTTCTTGGTTCTGGTCTGCTTCAGGGCAGTGGGTTGCACTTCACAATGCACGTCATCAAAGTGGCTGCCATGCAATGGGCACTCTCCGAATGTCTTTTGAATGAACAGATGCAGAAGTTTAGCTGTTACTCCCTTAAACTTTTCAACAAGAGCAAACACAGCACCTGTCATCCTAGGAAATGCTGCTGGGTAAAACTCCTTTTGATTCTGGACCTATGCACTTTGGCTATGAGGGAAAAGTCTCAGGGATTTTGTGGTGATTTGGATTAATATAAACCACCAACAAAAATAAGAAAGGCCTTAAAAATTCACTTTTATCTTGCATACCACATATATACAACATTATATAATAAAAACAGTATGTAATAAATGTAGAGAAACAGGTTAAAAATCCCCTTTATTACCACCTACATTTGTATTCTCATTTGACCAAGGCAACCTAAATATCAGTTGTATGTCCAGTTTTCTTTCAGTTGTGGAATAATAGAAACTTAATTTTAATGAGTTAGCTCAACCCTTTAAGTATAATTCAGGCTGTGTTCTTGGGTTACGTGTGTCCGTGAACCTTAAAAATATGTTTTTGTTGTTATTATCTTTACTTTCCATAGTTTTCTTTAGGAAATGCAATAATACATATTCAGTGAATGAAATGAAAGGCAATTTACCTTTCCTCTGGTTTTATTTAAAAGAAAAGTTTTTTTTGAGACAGGGTCTTTGTTGCCCTCAGTAGAGTGCCCTGGTGTCATAGCTCACAGCAACCTCAAACTCTTGGGCTCAAGCGATTCTGTTTTTTCAGCCTCCCAAGTAGCAGGGACTACAGGTGCCTGCCACAATGCTTGGCTATTTTTTAGAGACGAGGTCTCGCACTTGCTCAGGCTGGTCTTGAACATGTGAGTTTAGGCAATCCACCCGCCTCTGCCTCCCAGAGTGCTGGGAATACAGGTATGAGCCACCACGCCCAACTTTTTCTTCTGGTTTTGATAATTTGTGTTGTCTCTTCTGTTTCTGGCAACATTCTTCTTGGAGTTACTGCAGTGATGACTTGATTCCGTGGTTTTTCACTATAGATGCTTACAATGTCCCCAGATGGCCTAGTTGTCCTGAGACCCAGGATTTTGTGCCTTTAATTGTTTCTGCAGAGAGTCCTCAAGGCCACCTAGATGGGTAGAAATATTAGTAAACTCTGGGTTCTGTCCCCAAATAACTTGATGACTTTAGAGAAGTCACCTCAACCTTCAGGACCATGCTTCCTTCTTTGAAACAAGATGTTTGGACTGAGTATCTCCATTGTTTTACTTCAGAAACAACCTACATTTATTGTAGCTCTTTATTTATCAATATTTCTTATCATAACTGTCAGATTTGAAGGGTGCAGTAATGTTCAATGATTTTAACTCCCATGATAGACATTGATGGCACTTCCCTCGAGTCATTTACTAGTCTAGGCTAATGTAAAATAATTCTTTCAATTCTCATTTCCAGATTAGTATCTTCTAATTGACCCAATCAGTCATTTTCTTAGGAAACATGTGAGATTCGTTTGAACTAACATCTACTCTAGTGAACCCATTTTGGTTCCTAGTAATAATTGCTTTTCTCTCAAAGTGACTACAAATCATCTATTAATTATCCACTGGAGAATGTAGTTGGGTATCAGTGTCAAGATTTATTAAGAAGTGTTTACTTTTGGGTTCAGGGACACAACTACAAGAGGGACGTTATCTAACAAATTCAAATATTGTGACCTGGCTGTTTGTACCTTCCCATTTACCTGAAGTAAAAAGGAAAAAAAAAAAAAAAAAGAAGTGTTTACTATTTAAAAATTAAAATTTTTTCCTATTTGTAATTTTTGGGCCTCTCTGGTTCTACGTGATTTTTCAAAAATTACTGAGAGTGGTTCTCTAGTTGTATTTGCAGAGTCTTTCTTCTGGGAGTAATTATCTCAGCCTAGAAACAATTTTCCTATCATCTCCATGATCTTGCCCTTTGGTGATATCTTAATTATATTTCTTCTTTTTCCTCTTTGATGGTCACCCTCTTTGGTGAAGATGATTGCAAACTAAAAGTGGTTTGTTTATCCACCTGATAATATTGCACCATCTTTGCCAAACGAAGACATCATTCCTGTTATTTTTCACCTCTTTTGTTTTGAACACAGCCCAGTAAATGCGTGTTTGTCTGCATTGCTCAGCGGGCAGAGTTCACTTCCAGACGTGGCCTTTGTCTTCTCTCCTAGTGGGTTCTGTGTCTCCTCTTCTGCCTATTCCTCCTCTGAATCTTTGTTTCCTAACCATCCCTTCCTTTTCATTCACATGCTTTAAGAAACCTTAACTTATTGAAGGGCGCGCTAACCAAGATTCCTTAAGGGGTTTCCTCTTTGCTGATATTCTTCACAATTATAGAAGCAGATTTTCACTTTTGGTGCCTTCGATACTTCTTGGGCCACATTTCTTTTTAGTGTTATCCTTCCCCTGATTAAAAAAAAAATCTCTTCTAAAATCTAAGAAGCACCAATCTTATGGCATAAAGTGGAAGAAAGTTAACATTTATTGGGTACCCACTGTCTTCAGTGCCCAAGTTATGTATTTTATTCATCTTCTCAGTACTGTTTGGGGTTGGTCTGGTTGTTTTAATTTTTCAGATGAGTCAATTGAGATGCAATCTATTGTGCAGGCTTATAAAGAGCATAGCTAGGATTTAAGTCTGAATCTGTCTGCCTCCAAAGCTCCTTCTAAGATACCACAGGCTAATTACCCCATTCCCAGGCACATCTAGACTCTCTTTCATGTTTCACAGAATATGGGTTGATAAGACAGCTTTAGAAATTCAGAATTCATTCTCTTTGAATGGAGACTTCTAGGTACATGCAGTAGAGTTTCTTCTGTGTATCACACTGTTCTGCTCGAAGAGATCTTGATGTAACATTTGGTCTGCCCTATCTTCCTTGTAAAGTTCTTTAGATTAGTTTGGAGCATATGTGACTGGCAATCACATTGTATAAAGGAAGAGCCCTTAGGAATGAAAGACCCTCATCAGAGCCCTTAGCATCCATATGAGCTATTTGTTGCTATGTAATAATACTGCCACAAACTTGGTCACTTATCCAAACACAGATTTAAGATGTGACAGTTTCTATAGATCAGGAGTCTGGGCACAGCTTGGCTGGGTCCCCTCCTTCAGGGTCTCACAAGACTGCTATCAAGGTGTCTTCCACGCCTGCAGAGTCATCTGAGACTTGGCTGGGGAAGAGTCCACTTCCAGGGCTCAGCTCCTTGCAGGCTGCCTGTCAGCTGGAGGCTGCGCACAGTTCCTCACCTCATGGGCCTTCCCAGGGGGCTGCTTGCTTCCCTGACGCCAGCAGTGGAGAGACCCGCCTCACACAACAGGCACTGCGATCTCACCTAATGTGATTGCACGTGGAGTCGTAGACACCCATCACCTTTGCCAGGCTGGATTAATTAGAAGCAGCTCACAGAATCCAGGGAAGGGCATGACATGAGGGCATGACTTCCAGGAGACAGAAGCCTGGGGAGTATTTCTGGCACTGGATCCGTTCTTTTGAACACCCAGATGAATTTTATCATTGAGGATTTTCCTTGTCAGCATCCCCTTAACTACCATGGATATACCTCTGGCTTGGTTTTTTCCTTAAACTTTTGTTTGACCCTATCTTGCTCTAGTGTTAAATCTGCTATCCTTCTTTTAATCATAATGCTTTAATATTCTCTTAATAACAATGCTTTAATATCACTATTTTAGCATGTGCACAGCCATACATGTTTACACACATACTCGCACACACACGCTCACACAAATATATGCACGCGATCACACATGCACACAGATGTGCATATACATGTGTACATGTGCGTGTACACACATGCACACACGCATACATGTACACACAGGGACGCGCGCACACACACACGCAGAGTCCAGCATCGACAGCATTTCTCCACAGTCCTTTCCCAAATATCAGTCACCTGTCTGGTCCCCACGGTATATGTGACATTCTGCCTCTGACCTATTGCTACCGCTCATAAGTCACTTCTCAGATTAGAATTCTTTTCTTCTCATAAATATTAAAGGAAGGAAATTCGCTTCTTTCACCACGACCTTTTTGGTCTTCAAGGCTTGTTTATGTGCTTTAAAGAATTCATGGCAACATTATATCTCTTGCAGGAACTTTGGCCAATTTCTCCATTATGGCCTACAAGAAATAGCCTGTGGTCAAGTTAATTCAGGGGAAAATGCACGAAGTCTGTAGCACTGGCAGGCAGGAATGATGGTATTGACCCAAGTCTCAGCTACTATCGGCCAAGTCTACCACTTATGTCGTAAAGAAAATCGGCATGGCTTAGGCCTCAGCTTTCAGGAGCTCTGTTCGCATTTGCCTCTTTGGACTCTTATTTCCCACCCAATGCATTTCATTTTATTACAGGAAAAATAATTTAGGACTTTGGCAAAAACAATTAAATAATTCAGAGGCTGGTGATTTTTTTTTTCAAATTTGTCGCTGGATCAAATATTCACAAGATGTAGATCTGTAGGTAGGTTTCTTAGATAGGAAGTGTGTGAGACCACTGAGGCTTCATCACAGTGGGGTTGGCAGAGGTGAAAGTCAGGCAGCCCTGGACTTGGTGTTCATGTACACAAAGCTGTCTGTACCATTGCCTTCAAATCCCTTCTCTCCTATCTAAACCCCCATGTTTGTCATTTGCTATGGCATCATCAACAATGACAGAAGCTCTAAACACCCCTTTGGTCCTTTATCGTATTTGCAGTATCCCTTTCAGTACATTTCTAACAATGCTTTCAATTATGGGTTCGACAATATTCGATAGAATGCACCCTTGTCTAATACTAGCACTTAGACTGGAGTGGTATTTTTAGATAGCAATTAGTGTCCACAACACTGTCATGATATTTGTGAACATACATCAGGGTCGATCTTAATGATAGCATATGCTCTGCTTTGTTCACAAATGTGATGGTCTTGCCTTTATGATACTGTGGAGAAACTCTGGATTTGGGTTTTGATCTTAAAGGGACAAGTTGGCATGCTTTTCCCTTATGGGGTTATGACTCCCTGAACAAGATCTGCCAAAGGTCTTTAGTGAGTCCTCACATAGCCCTGTGGTGCCATGTAGTGTGGGAGAGAGCTGTAGCCTTTATATATGAAATTATGAGGTGGTGGAGATGTCCTTTGTGAACTGTTTGGTGAAACAAAAGGTCTAATGGAAGTTTTCAAAAACTTAGGGCATAACATGGTGTCTCAGACAATGTTTGTCTCATACATAAAATAATTCTGAATGTCTTCTGCTGTGCCTAAGCTCCTTCTAGATGTATAAATTCTATCGCCTTTGGCTTCAGTATGGTAAATGTACATAGGCAAGTTAAGACTTGAGCAATGCTTCAGACAATGTAGCCCAAGATACTCCTGAAAGTGAGGGAGAGAAGGAAATGTTTCTTGTAGTTGTTCATAACTACTCTGGTTGGCATTGTATAGTTTTTCTCTTGTGGCTTAGTTTTCATGGGAGTCAAGTGGCTATTGGTGATACTTATATATGGTAAACCCAGGTCCGATCAGGAGTACTGATAAGAGAAGGGAACCAGGAGGCTAAAGGACCCAGAATGCATGGATGCCCTCCTTCTGGACTGAACTGGGAGAATAGTGTTAATCTTTTTTATTCCTGGATTTTGAGCACTTCAAGGATATGAAAATAACATGTCCTTCTGTGGTATGTTTATATTGCCATCTAGCTATGATGTTGAAGTCTATCACAGAGGCTGGTATCTTAGTTCTTTATGAGGAACACACCATTGCAAAGTTGCAGGGAGTTCCGTGGCATTAGATGAAGTTATTCTTGTATTAATTTTTTCTGTCTTCACACTCTTCTATTTGTGCTTTCTCTGTTTGTTGGTTTGCTTTTCCACCGACTAGGGTTTGAGTGGTAAATTAGGGACCTAAAACTTCAGATTGTATGCATTCT
The DNA here is from genome assembly GCA_963574655.1 of Perodicticus potto. NCBI lineage: Eukaryota > Metazoa > Chordata > Mammalia > Primates > Lorisidae > Perodicticus > Perodicticus potto. The sequence continues at coordinate 19,219 of CAUYRH010142117.1, read as the reverse complement.
ATATTTTTATGTTATGATCATATTTACATAATATTTGCCCAAATGAAGTACTCTGTGTTCAACTTAATAAGTTGACCTATTTACATACATTTCTACTTGTCCCACTAACTTGTTTTCATATCCTGGAGAATTCTATTATCCTTTCTGTCTCGGGCCCTTTGTACATGCCATTCCTTCTACTTGTAATTTTCTTCTCTTCTTTTTGCCTGTTTAGCCCACCTTTAAAAATTAGCTCAGAGTAGCTCTTCCAGGAATCCTACATGAAACTCAGTTTGCTATTGATTAATTCTGTTTCTTCATTAAAATTTCTATATCTCTTCTTGGTGGTCCTAATGATAGATTATGCAACCTGTTTAACATCTGAATTCCCAGGGAGAATACTCATGTCTTGAGACTGAGTGCTGTCTTATTCACAGTTCTACTCCACAATTCTACCTGAGCTTCTCACTTAAGTCCTTTCACTAGAGGTACTCGGTTACTACTTGTTGACTGAGGGAATGAATATTGTTTGAAGAGTTTGATTTTGATCAAATCTGATACATTACTAAAGAATAGCAATGTAATAGCAATGTATGCTTGAGGTCTACTATGTGGCTTCAACTGCCACCAATTATGTCATGTCTTCTAAATCTCTATCCCAAAATTCTCCTCTGAGTTCTAGATCTGTTGGATCACCTCCTCATGGAACACCTTCACCTGAACATAAAAGATGCATCTTAATCTCAAGTTGCCTAAACTTGAATTCACAGAAGCCTACTGCTCCTTCTCCTTTAAGCCTACTCCTTCTTCTAACACATTGTCTTGTGTTGACCCAGTTGACTATAAGTGTGATGTGGTTTTGACTCCTGTGCCCCCACCATTTGCTTTTCTTTTCATTCATGCCATGTTTTGTCTCCAAAGTTGACTGCTTAAAAAGATGAGCATCTCAGATTAACATGGATATTTTCTCATCAAAAATAGTAAGTGACAGTATTCCCCAGGTGGAACTTCCAAGTTAAGACCTCAAGGTCTACCAGGAAATCTGGAAGACACCTTCATTTCTTTCTTCTCTCTAAACATTCTTATTTAAGCCCTTGAGTCTTCCCCTTTCTAATTTCCATGTGTGTATCAGAGGCCCTTTCTCCTCTCTAGTATTGATTCATACCCTTATTAACTCAGCTAGGGCTACTGTACCTATTCCCAGTTGCGCTCCCCGCCCCAGCCTTGCTTCCCTCTAGCCTGGCTTTCCATCTACTATAGGAATGCTGTCTAAAAGATAAACCTCATCTTGGCTGTGTCCTGCTTAAAACTGTTGGAGACTGCCCTGACAGAGGACTCTTCTACGTCCTTCATCTTCTGCTCCTGGCTTCTATTTGTTACTGTAGGTCCTGGCACTTCCTTTCCTATGGGGCCACTTGCACTTTCCCATGCATGATGTGTTCTTTTCAGTCTCTTGGTGTTTAAATACAGAATACTTGCTAGAGTGACCTTTCTCAATCCCTCACATCTTAAACAAAATCTTATATCAAATTTAATATGCTCTATGTAACATTTCACAATTTCCCACCACCACATTTGCTCCTATGCCAGCTGCAACCTCACTGTTGTGTAATTGTTTATCTCTCTCTCTCTTCTGCATCAGATAAGAGTTTTTTCAGGTCAGTGACTGTGTCTTATTTGTTACCAATGCCTAATACAGTGCCTGACACCAATAAGTGTTATATATCCATCTCTGGATAAATGGAAAGAATACAAATGTAGCTGATAGCAGTTTTCAATTGGGTATATCTTTTATATTTGTTAGCAGAATTTAATAACACTCTCTGGAGGTTCCAATGGCAGGGGATTCTACCAAATGAGGGTTTTATAGTCAGGGATCCATGAGGATTCATGATAGGAATGGGCTTATATAACATAAAATTCAAATGCACATTTGCTTGCTCATTTCTGATTCATAATAATGAAAGTATGGGCTGCAATAAACAGTCTGGTACAGATGTCTTTGTTGAAGTGTGATTTTTGGTCTTCTGGGTATATAACCAATCTCCGCCACTTTTGCCTTCCTCAGGGTGTCCACAAGTCTCACGCTGTCTCCCTGTGTCCCCAAAGGGAAGTTTCTGGGCAGATCCCACCTGCCAGAGTTGCCTGAAGTCCACTCTCCCCAGTCTCACCATGCCCAGTTGCAAGGAAGCTGTTACTTGGCCGCCATCTTGCTCCACCCCCAAATTCTATATAAGAGGGGAAAATAAACTGGTCTTAGTTAAGATGGAAAGGTTGTCAAAATGTTCTTTTTATTATGAGGAAAACAAATGCAGGTCTGAACAGATTCAAGCATAGACAAGATGAAAAAGAATAGTATTTCAACTAAGCAAACAAATTAGAAAGGGAGGAGGAATGTTTAAAAGATGAACTTTGAACCAAGCCTAGAAAGAAACATAATGAAAGACAAGAAATTAATCTTCCTGCAAGTGCATGGCCATTTAAAGTGATTTAAGAAGATACCAAAAACAGGAATTTGAAGATGAAGAATCTAAAAACAGAAGAAAGGCCAGCTCAGTGGCTCGCACCTGTAATCCTTGCACCCTGAGAGGCCAAGGCAGGAAGACTGCTTGAGCTCAGGAGCTTGAGACTAGATATCCTCTCTACTAAAAATGGAAAAGAAATTATCCAGGCATCCTTGAGGTGCCTTAGTCCCAGCTATTTCAGAGGCTGACGCAGGAGGATCACTTGAACCCGGGAGTTTGAGGTTGCATGCCATGGCACTCTAGCCTGGGCAACAGAGTGAGAGACTGTCTCAAAACAAATTAAAAAAACAAACAAACAAAAAAAACACCCCAGAATAATGGAGAAAAGAGAAATAAGGAAGAGAGGACTGAAATAATAACATTAAAGAATGAATAATAAACTTTAAAAGCAAGTAATAAAGAATTGGTATAGTCATACCAAGTGCAGATTTTTCAAAAAGGAGAAATTAATCAGAAAAGAAGTTTATAAGAACTGGAGAACTGACAAAATCTGAGCAATATAGCTATGCCTCTTATGTAGAAAACCCAGAGGAACACAAAAGTTTATCCAAAAATATAAATTTTTTTTTTGAGACAGAGTCCCACTCTGTTGCCACAAGCTAGAGTGCAATGGCTTCAGCTTAGCTCACAGCAACCTCAAACTCCTGAGTTTAAACAATCCTCTGGCCTTGACTTTGCTGAAGTGCTAGCATTTCTGTTGTGAGCCACTGTGTCCCATCAAAGACAAATATGTTTTAATGAAGAAGAAACTTTCCCTGAAATGAAATAAAAATTAAATCTGCAGATTGAAAAAGAACATAGGTACCAAGGTAATTTGATACGAATGCTCAACCCTGAGATACATCCTTAGTTGGTCTCTTATTATTCCACAGTAACATTCAATAACAGAAGCCCCTAGAAAATATTAAAAAAAATTTTGAGGAAAGAGAAATACAAGGTACGCAAGGTATATAGGTACACAAAGTATCCATGTATAGGAGGCATACAATTGCTGTAGCTAGAATAGACAGATGTCTTCAAACATAAAAGAAGTCTGAAGAATAAAACATCCATGCATTTCTTTTCACAAAAACCAAACCAAACTGAAACAAAATGCAAACTCATTACTTGATAATGAAATCTAGCTACTTATGAAATGACTGAAAAGTAAGAAAAAGAAGAAATGCATAAAAGGTCTTAAGTAAGCATTGAATCAATTTAAAATATATGTAAATAATTACAGAACACAATGCAAATGTATAAACCTTCGTAATATATAAGTAATATAAATAACATGATCAAGAGGTGGAGAAGGGGAAAAGGAAGAAGCTAACATCTTCATCTTTCAGGGAATTAAAATATGTAGATTTTAAGACTGTGATTTCAGCATCTTAGTGTTTTTCATAATTTCTTCTTAACTTTGGAGAGATCTCTTAAGGAATTATATATCCTGTGTTGAATTTAACATTTATTTGAAGTACAGCATTGCATTCCAGTTCATTTCAGCTTCATTGGGCTTCTTTCTATTTCAGAGCTTATTTATAAAAATGGCATGTATTATATGTTAATAAAGGGGAAAAAAAGGATTTGGGGTGATTTTTTAAAACTTCTTTTTACCTTTCTGCATGACTTAAACTTTTTATAATGCACAAGTGTTATATTTACAAAACCAATAAAGTGATTTTTCTTTTATAAATGAACAGGAAAGATAAAATCAGAGAGATATTTAATTTTTTCGACAAACTGCTTTTGAGCTCAATAAAAACAGTGTTGTAATTCAATTTTTCTCAGACTTAAGATTTTTCTCTGCACTTGGATAGATCTCATCTCCAAATTCCAGATAAGCACTTCTATTTGAAAATCCTTTGATTCTGTAAACAGAATTTAGCATGCAGAATAAGTCCTAGCACTTAAATTACTGACTTGGCTGCTAACTCAACAGCATAGATAGATCCAGGGTTGGAGCCAGAGGAAATGATGAAAGTTTGAGACTGAGAATTATTACATCCTAATAAGACGGCAAAAAAATTGCTTTTATTTTTATAAAGCCATATTTTGTTCTGTTCCTTCTGTTTATACCTACACCCATTTCCTTTGAGCTGATCCTCATTTCCTTCAGGGGAGAGACAAGAGGGACTTATTTTTATAAATACTTCCCTTATACACATAAATGTGGTGTCTTCAAGTGAAAACCAATACTTACAGAACATGAACTACAGGACCATATATGCTTTTAAAAACATGTATTTATACAGGCTACTGCATAGCAATTCCCTTCTTAATCTCCTTAGAATTTTCAGGACATTGCATGAATTCCCTAAGGTCAAGGAGCCTGGCACATTTTTATTCGTATTTTGCCTTTGTGAATCCTAGAGAAGAGATGACTTTACAGATACTTGTTTACCATGAGAATTTGTGTCCTCACTATGTAAACATGGTAGGCAGAATAAGCACCCTTCCCCCTCCTCCCCCCCTGGATATCTACATTCTAATCCCCAGAATTTGTTAATATATTATGTGGCAAAGAGGAATTAAGGTTGCAGATGGAATTAAGGTTGCTAAATCAGATGACCCAGAGATAGGAAGATTATCCTGGATTATCCGAGGGACTCAGTATAATGATTAGGGTTCTTACATGCGTGAATGAAAGAGGAAGGCAGGAGAGGCTGTGTCAGCATGATGTAGTGTGAGAAAGACTCATCCTGACATTTCTGGCTTTGGAGACGGAAAGGGGCCACAAGCCAAGGAAAGTGACTGCCTTTTAGAAGGTCATATTCTTCTCTAGAGCTTCCAGAAGGATTTTAGCTCAGCAAGACCCACTTTAAATTTCTGACCTTTAAAACTTTGCCCTGTTGTATGGTGTTATTTTAAGGCTCTAGGTTTGTGGTAATTTGTTACATCAGCAATAGACGACTAATACAATAAAGAAAAGATAAAAACATGGCATCATTTTCTTCCTTGGACCATGTTTCTGAATGTCCATGAATACTAAGTGGCCTCAGGCAAAATTTAAGGTAGCTGCCATGGGCAACTTACTCCCTGGCAGCACCTTACTGCTCCTTCAGCGTGGCTTTGCTTCACAGAAACCAAAGAATTCCAAAAATGAAAAAGACACTGCCCTCGGGATACCTGTACAGCACTGTCTTCTTAGGACCAGGCACCTGGCTCATATTATAGTCATTTTCTTTTTTCTGTTGTTCATTTCTGAGGCCCAGTAGTGGGTAGGACAGCTACAGAGTGAGAGCCTGGAATGTGCAAAAAAGACTGGGTGTGTGAGCAAAGAAACAAGCAAGAGTTTCATCATCCAAGGCATAGACATTCCAAGCAAGTTTCCAGGCTTTTTTCATCTTAGATGGGGAGTTGGTTTGGGGGGAGGGGGTAGCGGAGAGGAATAGATTAGACACCAACACAGTTGGCAAGTAAATCCTGTTGCAAAATATTAAATATTAGCAGTTCTCCAGGCAGGTAAATGGTGGTTTAACATCAGAGAGGTTGAAAGGCAGGTGTGAAGTAGGTGATGAAAAAGACCAGTTCGTAGGCATACCAGTCATTTAACTGGGTCAGTATCTAATTAATACTCATTAGCAAAGGAAAAGGAAAACAAGGCAGGAGAGTGCTTACTAGAAAATTATGGTCAAAGTACAAAACCTTTAGGCCAGTGGTTCTCAACCTTTCTAATGCTGCTGCCCTTTAATACAGTTCCTGTGGGTCGCCACCTACAGGTTGAGAACCGCTGATTTAGGCTAAATGAACCCTAAGCTAAAAACTTCTAACATAAAGATCCATACCTTGCCCTTATCCAGAGATAGGTGTCTGCCAATTGGAATTGAAGTAAAATGCCCCCATCAGGGAATAGTAAAAAGCTATATGAGCAGTAACCAATCTCGTAACCCTATATTTACTCTTGTCAAAACATAGTACATCTAACTCCTATTCTCACTGAAGCTTTTATTTATTAGGTTTTAGCTGGTGAGGGTAAATTTAACCAAATAAACTAACTGGCTGTTATTGCTCTTCTTTGGTTTCTTTACCTGAAAAATAAGAGGTTTGCACTGGAAGGTATTCATAGCCTCACGGTTTCTATAGTGGGGCAGAGTGGAACCAAAAGACTATGAATTCCAGTATCAACTCTATCACTTACTGTGTAGCTTTGAGTGAATTATTCAATCTATATTACTCTCAATTTCTTCATTTCTAAAATGTGACTAATAATACTTTCTACTTTGTAGGGTTGTTGTGACGAATCAATTCTGTACGAAATTTTCCATAGTAGCACGTGTTCTTACATTACAAATAACATGATACCTTAACCACATTGAACTCCTATTAGGTTCTTGTACTTGGAAACATTGCAAAAGTTCTTGAGGACTAGAATAATATCTATTCCAGAGTAGAGTGTTACCAATTCACATACAAACCATACCAAAACTCAATGGCTTAAAACATTAAGCATTTGGCTCAGCACCTATGGCTCAACAGGCTAAGGCGCCAGCCACGAACACCTGACGGGTTTGAATCCAGCCCGGACCTGCCAAGCAACAATGACGGCTGCAACCAAAAAATGGCTGGGCATTGTGGCGGGTGCCTGTAGTCCTACTTGGGAGGTGGAGGCAGGAGACTCGTTTCAGCCTAGGAATTGGAGGTTGCTGTGAGCTGTGATATCACAGCACTCTATCCAGGGTGACAATTTGAGGCTCTGTCTCAAAAAAAAAAAAAAACAAACATTAAGCGTTTGCTTTTGCTCATGGGCCTATGGGTCAGCTGGGCAGTTTGAATACTCCAGGCTGGTCCTAATATGCATCAGATGTGGGTCCTCTGGGCGGCCCTCCTGATCTGGGCTGGGCTCACTCCTGTGTTTGGGAATTGGCTGGCTGTAAGCTGGTCTGAAAGGTCTCAGGGGGGACGGCTCAGCTTCCCTCCATGGGATCTCTAATGTTTTATTAGGCTATTTTGGGACCATTTGCCTGGTGGTACCAGAGTACCAAGACAGAAGAAAAGTGAAAGACTCTTGAGGCCAAAGTTCAAAACTGGCATGCTGTTACTACTACCACAGCTGTCAAAGTACTTTACAAAACTGGCCCAGATTCTAAAAATATGGATCAAGACTCCTCACGACGGGAAAGACTTTAAACTCACATTACAAAGAGCAAATTTCTTTCTCAAGCCTGCAGCTCTGCATCATTAGAGTCTCCTAGAAGGCTTGTTAAAACATAAGCTGTTCAGTCCACCTGCACTTCTGATTCAGCCATCTAATAATTTCCCAGGTGATGATGCTGCTGATTATGGATCATACTTTGAGAACCAATAGGTCTATAATAGAATGTACAATCAACATAAAGTCAACATATATATAAACTTTTACTTCTAAGTAAAATTTATTTCCTGCATAAATTGATATATATTATTTGTGATATATTTCTTTCCTAGTAAAATCCGAAGTTTTAAGAGTATGCTTTTTAGAATGATTTAGTTTATTTTCCCTTGTTCTTGGGGGAAAACCCCTACTTTTGAGAACCATCCTTAAACTCTAGTTAACTAAAAATCACAGAGATTGTATTTCATCTCCTCTCATATCTTCCTTCCCTACATTCTGTTCCCCTCCATGACAAATATAATTAAGTTAGGGAGGGGAAGGTCTTGTTGACTCCAATGAGACAATTGTCTTTTGATATTTTGTTAAAATTCACTAAAATTAAAGAACTGAAAGGTACATTCATATTTTACCCACTCATTGCACAGAAGAGGTAGGCTCAGAGAAGTTGAGTAATTTGCAACCAAACACTAAATTTTGTTTTATCACCTCTGCATGAGGTATCATCAACAGATTTAGAACATTTATGGTCCAAATCAATAGTCATCTACCTTCTATTTGCATCTTAGTTCTCCAAGTAATGAAGTATCTCAGTAGATATTTTGTAAGCTCCAAGTTAATTGTTATTTCCTAGTTCTTAGAAAATGCATTTCGTTTTTTATTGTTTATTAACAAGGAAGAGAAGTAATAACTAAGTTCTTAGACATTTTTTCTTAGACCATTCCCTGAGAAGACAGATATTAGCTGTCTGTGGAAAATACTGTGGAAAATGAGACAGGGAAAGAGATTTACCTCTTATCACATATTAGAACTAGGTCTGTTTATTTTTAGAGTTGTAGTTATTGGTAATGATGCCTATGTACGCCTAATATCTTTATATTTTGAGTATTTTAAAGACCTCACTATTTGCCTAACATGGAATTATAATAAGAAATGCTTGTTGATCTCTAACTATATGCGCAGCATTATACGCAAACTCCATAGTTATTATACTATTTAATATTCATGACAACTCTCTAAGAGATGTGCTATTTTTATCTTCATTTTACAGATTAAAAACCAGGCTTAAATGATTAAATAATCACTCAAATCACACAGCTAGTAAGTAGTAAGTTGGAGCTCAAGTGAAATTCTGTTTGATTCGAAATCTTGTTATCTTTGGCTCTATTCTGTCTGCTACTCGTATGTTTTTTTAATCAACTAGAGTAAAGTGATAGTACTACAAAAATGGCTTTGAATAAATTGAACAATGAGCCTCTTTCAAAATAAGAAATTTATGAGGGAATGGAAGGGGAAAGCTTAAAAGAAAACATCAGGTTTATCCAAAGAAATTGCAACTAAAAGTAGCTAGGAGACTGATGGACTGATGTGTTTAACTCACACGTATGACCAAGTGCGTGGGCCTCCAAAGCATTCCCCAAGAAGGCATATGCTTATGGGAACAATATTGTAACACATTTTTAGACCTGTTTTAGAACTGATTTTTTTGTGTAAACACCTGATTCCTTTTTAAAAAACAATATTTTAAGTGATTGCTCACTTACTTTACTAGATTTGACTCTGAGAAATTTTTTGGATATTTTCCTAAATCTAATTTAATCTTCAGAGGACATATTTGTTAACATTGCTACCTTGTTACCAGGCCATACAATTGTGATTTAAATTCTAAATGTGACTTTTGTTTGTATGAGACAGAGATCATACTATGTTGCCAGGCTGGTCTTAAATTCCTAGGTTCAAGTCAACCTCTCATGTTAGCCTTCCAAGTAGGTGGGATTACAGGCACATGCCATCATCCTCAGCCTAAACATGACTCCCCAAGAGGATGTTTAAAATTATGTGATGCTATGGCAACAAATTAGAGTCATCAATTAAACATTTATTGCTTTCCAAGGTGAATATTCTGGATATTCCAATATAGCCTAACATGTTTATTTGAAAACAAAACCAGAAAGAAATTTTATTATGTAAGGAAAGGAGAAAGATATTTAGACTCAATAATAAATTTTAGGTTCAATCTACTTGAGGACAAGTATGAAGCTCCACCAATTGTCAGTCATGGGCCTTCCTAAAAACCGAAGGTCCTTACAAACCCAGTTCAGATTTAATTTAATTCCAGAGAAATTTTTTACCTGGAATTCTTTAGGGTCATATAAATAATCAAGGCAGATATTATTTATAAGCAGGAAAGCACAACAGTGACAAATATGTCAATTAGGAAAGTTTCAAGATAGAGCATTCAGCTAAACAAGGCTTAGAGAGCAGTTTGTTTTTTCATATACAATAAGGAGTCTAAAGTCCAGTACTAATTGTGTAGCTCAAGTATGGCATCAGAAACTCAGGTTCTTCCTATCCTCTTTCACCATTTTTACCAATTATGATTGCTTCATAATTGCAAGACAGTTGCTTTACCTCCAGACATTGCACAATATTCCAGGTAGAAAGGAGTGGGTAAGGCAAAGGAGCAAAACATGGTGGCAATTTTGTCTGGTCCTCTTTCATCAGGAAAGCAAAAGTATCTCCAGAAGACTCTCCAGAAAATCCATATTTACATTTAATTTTGCAGAACTATATCAAACAGCCACTATTAGCTCAAAGAAAAGTGGGAAATCAAACGTCCAATTGTCTCATATTTAAATTAGAATAATACAAGTCAGGAGGAGGTTAAGAGTTCATGTCAAATGACCCAGAATACAATGTTTGTCTCAATAGGGCTGATATTTTATTAGGCAGTGTGTTCGCACTTCGTACCATTACATCATCACACCTGTAGGAGTTGATCCTTGTTCTTCTAATTTTACTAAAGAGAGAAGTGTGATCTAGAGCAGTTAAACAAACTGTCCAAGTCACTCAGTTTATAAGCATTGGATCAATTTCTATATGACTCTAGAAACTCTGCTATCTAACATGAGTAAAGAAATCATAACAGCATGCAAACAAATGCTTTCTGAAAGACTGAATATTGAAGTTGCTCTTAAAAGGCAGCATGCAGGAGAATCTTCACAATCTTTATCGAATTGTTAAACAATGATCTTGTTCTAACAAGTAACAGAACTTGTTGAGAAGTTTCTAAAAGGAGAGAGCCAAGGTCGCTTGGGATTAACTACTGTATTCCATTTGTCACTGAAGCCTCACATCATTCTCAACATTCACCCACCAGTAGGAAATTTATAGATGGTGAATTACTTATTTAATATCTAGCTTATGTATTTTCCAGACTTTTTTTGTTTTTATTGATTATAATGTAGTCCCAGATGTATGCCAAAAAAACTCTTTTGCCCTCTACTTTTCCCTGGCATAGATAAGCAGAGCCTGAAATAAATCAGGCCTATATTCATAAAAATAGGAAATATAGAACATATTACCTTATTCAGGTATTAAACACTTTTCTTTTCAAACTTTTGCTAAAACTATGATATAGATTATTATAGAATGGGCTAGGAACTTTTGGTAGGATAAGTACTTTTGTGGGATAGTAGTTTTTTAAAAAAGAAACAATATCAGTAGTTTTTCTGGGGGGTAGGCTTGATATATCTTCACCTCCCAGAAGAATTTCTATTTACATTTTAAGTATAATTCTTGCCAAATCAGTATAAGCATTTTTTTTTTTTTACCGTAGGCTTAAGTTCTCCTCCTTAACTCTAAGTGAGTTGATATATCTTAATAATCTCCAACTGTGTTAACTTCTCCCAGGTGCAATCTTATGTTTCACAAGGTTAATACATTTAATGCATATACTTACTGGGGTTGTTTTTACACATCTTAAATTTTTTGTATGTAAAAAGATCCAGTTTCTAAATTTATCATTCATCTCTTTAGCCTGTTTTTCAAAGTGTCAGAGAAAACACCTTCTTCCATTAATTAGCCTTCCCATTCCTTCCTTTTTTCCTCTTGTAATAAAGTTCAAGGTTAGAGGAACAGAGAGATCAGAGAAAAATGAATTTAGTAAAGTGGATATTTTCTAGGATGCCTTCAAAAAATTGTTGAAAAGCCAATTGTAAAACAAACAAACAAAAACTCTTGCCCAGACAGCTAATAAGCTGTATTTTCAAACATGTCCTAGTGGTTTTTAATCAAGAGAATGTAGTCAGGCTAGAGTGCAGTGGTGGCATCATAGCTCACTGCAACATCTAACACCTGTCAAACATCTGAGCTCAAGCCTGCCTCCTGTCTCAGCTTCCTTTGGTAGCTGGGACTACAAGGCGCCAGCCAACACACCTGGCCTATATGTAATTGTTATTCTTATTCATTAAGGTGTATCACTAAGGATTTCTTCTAGGCAAACTTTATTGAGTTTGTTAGTCAATAAATTAATCAGTCCATTTCGATTTCTCATAACTTTCAACTGATCTTCTCTTGTCTCTCAACTCTGCCTTTATATTATATTTCACTCTAGGAAATATGTGAACAGTCTTCAAAATAAAGAATTGTAAAAAGGTAAGAAAAGTAATTGGTTAATAAAAGAAGAAGACATCTATGACCTTGAAAGTTTATGACCTGAAAGAGGCACTGGGGTCAACCTCACACTGTTCCTTTCCTTTGCTGAAAGTCTTCTGATAAGGTCTCTGCTTCCCATTTATTAAAAATGGTTTCTTATTAGAAGCAATTAAGAGCTGCCGGTTCTTTTACCTTTCCTGTGAATCCGAAGTTCTTTGAGAAGTGGCATAAAATTTTTAGTACTATCCCCTGGCCTACATCAGGCTGCACAACCTATATACACAAATTTTAAGTGATTAATAAATAAATAGCTGACATAAAAAGGGAGAGACGGTTTATTAGATATAAATGCCCTGTTTTCTCTCTGCTTCTGGCTTTCTCTTAGCTGCTTTGCTGTAAGGCATCAATGATAAAAACATCCAAGTCGATTACAGTGTCAGAGACGTGGCGCTCCATAAACTCTAATAAACATAAATAAATACCATCCACGCAATTCTGGAGATATGGCTCAGGCTATTTGGAAGAGTGTACAAGTATCACAGTAAGTTGAAAATGGGAAGTAGAGCGTAAAGTAACAGTCTATTTGTCCACTTAGGGGCATAAAGTATCCTGCAAGGCTTTTCCTTAAAAGAAAAACCAGGGTCTGTGAACTGGGTTTTGGGTCCATTTATAAAGTTGAAGGAGGCAAAAAGGTATCCAGGGATGTTTCAATGGGGTGGTGTCAGCGGAGAGACATCGAAGCAAAGGTCCAAGATTTTCCACAAACATTTTCTGCCTTCTGGCACAGCCGGGGCCAGCATGGGTGAGACGAGGAGTGGAGAGAGAAGTGAAGTCAGGTCTGGAGCGGGAGGAGGGTGGGGGGAAATGGCAGGGGTCGAGTCCCGAGCGCGGAGCCTTCCCTGCGCACCTGCGGAGGGGGGCGTTCTCAAGCGAGATGGGGGCTTTGGTCCAAGGGGTACAAGCCCCGGTCTGCTCGCGCAGAATCGGACCCTGGAACTCGCGCCGCACGCCGGCAGCCCCTCCCGGGTGGTCGGGTTTCCGTGTGGTTGCCGGGTTCTTCCCCTGACAGCGCGCGGTCTGGGCGCCAGCGACCGCGCTGCAGTCCCGCCTGCGCCCGGGAGCCTCGGGTTCCTTTTATTCCCGGGTCTCCCCCTGCGGCCCGCCCCCCAGTGGCCCCGCGGCCCGGGAGGAACGCGGTGCGCGGGGGAAACACCGTCCCGCGCCTCCCGGAGCCGCGCCGCGCCGCGTCGCTGAAGCGTTTCGACGGACAGTTGCCAACCACCGACCAGTTAACGTCCGGCTCCGCACCCAACTCCTCCCGCTCTTCTCGTCCCTACCGCCTTCCTTTTTCGATTTTAAGTCTTCTCCTTAAGTGTCTGGATCAATTCGCTGTCCATAATCTGTTCAGCTGGAAGTGACCCGATGGTTTTCATACTTTTTGGGAAGGCTGATTGCAGAAAATGTCACAGGGAGATGGGAAAAGAGGGAGGAAAGTGTGTATGGGGGTGGATCTAGGGGGAGGGCAGGGGGCTCCCCTCTCCTGGAGGACAGACAGAATGATACATACTGTCATTAACAGTTTTGACCCACCCAGACCCCACCCTTCGGTTGCATCCATCACACAGTCATTACAAAGGGGCAGCGCTGTCACACTGCTTGCCCTGCTCCTGGGGCTCTCGGCTGGCTTAATGAGGTGCACCCAGCCGGGGCTATTGTGCCGCGCGAATGAGGCAGGAACGAGACGGCAAGGATCCTAGCAGCTGCTCGCAGCAGCCCGGGTTCCAGCAGCGCCTCAGCCGCGGCCAAGCTCAGACCTCAAGTGGACGGATGCCTCTGGAAGTGTTTTCCTGAACGGACCCATCAGACAGTGGAAGACTGTGGCAGGGCTAGTGAACTTAGATGGGGCTAGCCTCTCCTGCAGTTGAGCTGGCTGGAGGCAAGTGCAGTCACTCGGGTAATCGCGGGGGTGCTGGGGGCGGGGAGAGATGGTGCTGGTGGTATAAACCCGTCCGTGGTCAAAAGGCGGCTTGCATCAATTTCCCCTCCAATCACTCAACTCTCCCCGTTACCTTTTGTTTTGTTAGCTCGGCTTTTCCCACCCCTGCCTCCTCCTTGGTGTGGTCTGAAGCGTGCATCTTGCTCAGGGGTTTGATTGTGCATTTCAATGTAATCCTGATTGGTGAATGTTCTCTCCTTTTTGTTGTGATTACTAGAGATACTTTAGTCCTGCCTTCCCAGTTCTGCGCCCTGCACAAGCAGTTTTGAAAAATTAAGTGCAAAAAGCATGACAAAGCAATATGAGGTTGCCGTGGTAAGTGAACTTTTAAATCAAAAATTACCATTTCTTCTTTTACGCTCGGTCTGTGGGTGGTTTAAAGGGGAATCCTCTCACACAAAGGGTTGGGGGCTGGGAGGAGGGGGTGGTTAAACAAACAACAATCAGTAGTTTTGATTTTGTTTTTTTTGTCTTCTATGGTCAGTAGACAAGTTCTGTGTTTATCTGTTAGATACTCTTGGGATGGTAATGGACTTGATGCATTTAAAGTGGGTGAGAGTTGGCAGGGAGCACGGAGACGATGTAGGAGAGGGAGGTGAAGGGAACTGGGTTATTGTCTGATTTCAAAAGAATCGTGCAGCTCTGACTTCCTGAACTCGGCACAGTAGCCTGGTCATTCCAGATCAGAAGGCTGAAGGAGAAAAGGAACAATGGGGTCACCCACAGCCTGTACAACCTCAGCCCTCACCTGCAATTACTAGACCTGCCCCTTTCTCCCTCACTCTCCTTCAGGTAGCAAGATTAGAAGCCATCATTCTTGGACACTTTTTAAATGCTAAATGATGATTTTATAATACATTTGGAAAGTTGTGGTCTTAAAATATTTGAGGCTGAAGATAGGAATAACTTATTACCCTCTTTACCACTGTTCTCTACTGTCCTCCAGGACCCACCTCTCTTTTTAAACTAAAGTGCACAGATTCATTTAAGGATCCTCTTCAGTGTCCTTTCCTAATCCCTTTTATTTGTTTTGAAATAGGAGGCATTTTCCAGGGAAAGATTTCCGGGATTTGGCCCTTTATCTCATTTTCCAAGAATAGCTATCCAACTTAGTATTTCTGACAGGGCTAACAATTTCAAGTTAGGTAACAGGCTCAACCTTTGAAGAATTCTAAATTGTTTGGCCAGCTCTGTAAGTTAAAAAAAGAATTAATGGTGCTAACGAGTCTTAAAACTTTCTGTTTGTGGGTCTAGTTAGTTGCCTTTGAACTTATCAAGGGCTGTTGCCATGGTGATAACTGGGATGCCCTATACGTGTGTTGGAATGGACCTGCACATTCCCTGATAAGGCAAGGCCATCTAAGTTTTCTTATTTGACAGATGGGATGAAAACAAACATTTTCCCTGAAAGGAAATGTTTCGTTGAGCCCATCTTTAATTTTCATTTATATGTGGAGATACAATTCCATGTGCTTACATTCCTCAAGATCTATTCTGAAATAAAGTTTTCTAATGTAATTATACACTTTCTGTGATTACAGAAAGTAACTTTAAAAAAGCAGTACTGCAGTAAAGGTTACTGTTGTTTATTTGGCATATATTTTAATAATTTAACAACTGACTTATTTTTTGTCTGTTCTATTGAAGTATCTGTAATTTACCAGTAACTATTATAGGAAAGTGGTACCTTATGCAGGCAGCTTTGGAAGTCATCACTATTGCCGTTAGTCCTGCCATTTGCAATTACCATCCTTAAAACAGTTTTCAGTTTGAGAGATTAAAAAACAAATGACCGACTAACCTACTAATCTGTTGGTAAAGAAGGATCCAGCAAAATTTGTGGGGAAAAAAGTCTCAAAAGATTTTAGATTAGCTATAGTATTTATATATCTGTAGTAGCAAGAATTGCAGTCGGTAAGTTTGATTTTCTTACACATTGATACTCTTAGACCACAGATAGTCAGCTAGCATAGTCCTTAGCTATATATAATTCATTTGGATCGTATTACTCAACTATTCTAGTGATCTAATTTTATAATTAATCTTGAACTATACTAGCACTACTTGAACTATACTTATGCACACAATATTAAATGCAGTAAGAATTCATTTTCTACTACTGCCATATATTTGTAAGTAAATATATGTCCTGAACCTATGTAAAATTATATTACTTTGACATTCTGAGAAAAACACTTGTAGTCAGTTATTTTAATCATATCCTTAATCTCAAGCCCTCATCTTTAGTGTTCTACCTTCATATTGAAAACACTGTTTCAGGTGCAGCTACTCATGAAAGTTGTTATTTAAAATAAGTTGGATAACTGAAAGTTAGCTTCTAGATGATAATAGTGCATATAACTTAATTGGCTTTAAAAGTATTAGACTATGTAATGCTAAGTATTCCTGGTACTTTCTCTCACTAATACCGTAAGTCTATGCCAATTTCAGATGTGCTAAATATTCTTAACATGGAAATTTCTTCATATCAAGGATGTAACACTATTTTTTAATATTTAACAATATTTTTAGTATTTTTACACAGAAAATATAAATGTTCTATTTGTATGTTAATGGAACACTAAAATAGTGATTATGTTCTGATATTTTTTATAAATCTCAGTCTGTTGGAATAAATTTTACAAATAGGAGAAAGCTTATCATGTTCATAAGAACATAATTCTAAATGTTTCAACTAACCAATACTCTCATAGAAATAGTCATTACTTTCTATGATATTGACTCGCTTTAAGTGAATAGGTATTTATCCATAAAGGAGAAAAGCAGGTGAGATATATGAGGTGGGGGTGGAGGGCTGCTAGGTTAGATAATGCTATAATGCATATTTTGCCCCCTGTACCATATCTGAGTTGTGAAATGTGTCCATGAGCAAAAAGAATGGCTAAACTGACATGATTTTAAAAATGCAAAAATCATCTTCATTTACTACTTTTAATGGTATTAAATTCAAATACACAATCTAAAATAGGCCAGAAGTTAACTTTAATAGTTAACACGTCTTGTCTACCTGCCACGACCCAGTGATGGATCTAGTCATACGTGTAAGTGCTTTCTGTATATTATCTTAGTTAATATGCATCATACTCTAGGTGGTGGGTTTTATTTCACCTAAAAACTGAGTAGGTAAGGCCAGATACTTCATAAATCACTAAAGGAGGATTTGATTCAAAATCCTACTTCAAACTTGGATCTCAAAAGTGAGAATCAAATAATAGAAAAATATGAAATAATTGTAACTATATTTTAAAAGATCCTCCACATAAAACTCATATAATCTCCATAAATTCTGAGGATAGGAATGATTACCTGTTAATCTTAGCACTTTGCAATAAAACATTTTTGAAGAAAAAACAATCTAATGGAAATATTCTGAATTATATCCCTAAATAGGTTTTGGATACATTAGTCTTTTTTGATTCATGGTTTATCTTTTGGGACATTAACTATGGAGAATTATTATATTCTCCATCCCATCACCAAAACAAACAAAAG
This sequence comes from Perodicticus potto, assembly GCA_963574655.1. Taxonomy (NCBI): domain Eukaryota; kingdom Metazoa; phylum Chordata; class Mammalia; order Primates; family Lorisidae; genus Perodicticus; species Perodicticus potto. The sequence goes on along the minus strand of CAUYRH010142117.1, from coordinate 1,479 downwards.
GAGAGAAAGATTAACTCAGGGATAATGACAAAAGTCTTTTAAAGTAAATACCAACACTGCCTACTTAAAAAAAAGAAAAACTAACTGCAACCCCAGTTTTCCCAAAAGTAAACTTAAAATCACATAAGCAATTAAATTTAATTTTTCTTATTAAAAATTTAAAAAATGATTACCTTAACATTTGCTAAAGTAATAAAATATTATGATTTTTATAGGTAGCAAATTATCTTATAATTTTTTTGCCATAATGTTTAATTTAGAGTTTACCTTGCTAATACTTACAATCAATTGAGTTCTACCCTAATCACAAACATAGTGATTAAGGGCCTCCATTTTTTTAAACTGCCCTCATTTTGTGAACTAAAGAAATCTAAAGATAGAAAATTATATAGAAAATAAAAGGTTTCAAATGGGGACATTAACTATGGGCATTAACTAGTGTTAGGCCTTACCTAGTATGCTTACTAGGTAAGGCATAGCACTACAAAATGTTATAGAAAATAAAAAGCTTCAAATAGGACCACAGTATATGATTCCTTTTTAAATATTAATGATAGATGCTAATAAACATGGGGGGGAAAACATTCTCTCTCTAAAAGGCTCTAATTTTGTTGTTTTTGTGTATAAATCTTTGAACTTGAGAAATTGGGACATAGACATTGCATAGGCTTGGGTTTGTTTATTTATTAGCTTAGAGCTGTAAAATTGGAGCTGTGAAGATTTTATAAAGATAATTTAAGTCCTCCTAAGTACCAATGAAAAAATGTGGAAGGGCATCATTTACATTCAACAGAAAACTGGTCAGTATTTAATTTTCACCTGAGAAGAAATCAAAGCATTCACATGCAACAAATGGGTTTGAGAGTTGGTTTGTGTAAATCTTTTTATTTTCTTAAATGGGTTACTGTTTTTAAAATGCAGAGAGCTCACATGTTAAAAGTGTATTTGAATTAATGATCTTGTAAAGAACTTTCAAAACATTGATTTGTCAACTTTATAAGTTTTAGATTTTTACAAAGTGAAACCATCCAGATCCATATTACCAGTAATATAGAATAAACAATATTACTCCAAGAGAACAAATCAAGTCAAATAATTTTAGACTTTTAAGAACCATGTTATAAAGTAGAGAATTGCAAGGCTTGAGCATTTCAGCCCCACAGTATTCTGGCAGTTGACCATATATATAACTAAAACTCTATTTCACATTGACTTTGGAGACCAAGCCTTGTAAAATCTCCAAAATTTTATCCCCACAAAACTTATTTTAATTAGCGATTTCATTTTTAATAACATTCAGTCTTGGTTTTTATTATGGTTAGTAAAATGTTCATATAATTTTCTGTTTTATCCTTGATTTGGGAATTTACATTACATTATATACCAAAATCATAAGACTGTCTAGACAATTTTCTTGCCATTCAAATTCATCAAAGTGCACCAATCTATGTAAATAATAAATGTATAAATATGCATATA
>CAUYRH010142115.1:0-18775 GCA_963574655.1 Perodicticus potto | reverse complement strand
TTGGTAGTGTTTCTGTCCCTATTATTCCGCCCCCCCCCCCCCATTTTATCCCCTAACAGTCTTTGGGTGTTTTTGTTCGATTTTCAGTATTTTTTTCTTTACTCTCTACCTGGGGGGGATGGTGTATTGTGTATTTGCTGGCTGGCAAAGAGCTGTTGACTTCAAGGGAATCACCCAACCCAGCACCCCCGGAGATTGGGGGTCTTTAAGGTTGGGCCATAGTACTCTACTACACACCTATATTTATCCTGTTTCTTTCTTTCAGTGCCTTTCTTCATTTTGTCAATATTTCCTTTTACTCACCCCCTCTTCTTTCTCTCTCTCTCTCTCTCTCTTTTTTTTTTCCTCTTCTTTAAATCTTTTTTTCCCTTCTTGCTCTTCAATCTTTTCATCCTTCTGGTCTTGCACCAGAAGGACTCATTAAAACGTTAGGCCAGGCTTGGCGCCTCTGACTCAAGGGGCTAAGGCACCAGCCACGTACACGTGAGCTGCGGGTTCGAATCCAGCCCGGGCCCACCAAACAATGACAGCTGCAACCAAAAAATGGCCGGGTGTTGTGGTGGGTGCCTGTAGTCCCGCCTACTTGGGAGGCGGAGGCAGGAGACTCGCTTGAGCCCAGGAATTGGAGGTTGCTGTGAGCTGTGATGCCACAGCACTCTATCTAGGGTGACAGCTTGAGGCTCTGCCTCAAAAAAAAAAAGAAGACACTATTGTTAATTGCAGCAGCAACTCAAATATATAAATGATATCTGATCAAACTACAAAGCTTCTGCACAGGTAAAGACACAAAATTAAAGAAAACAGACAACTCAACCATCAGAATGGAATAAGATATTTGCATGTTATGAATCTGACAAAGGGCTAACAAACAGAATTTACAGAGAACTCAAACTAATCAGAAGAAAAGAGCAAACAATCCCATTTATAAGTGGCAAGAGACATGAACAGAATTTTTTCCCAAGAAGATAGAGGAATGGCCAACAAACACAAGAAAAAATGGTCATCAAACATAATCATCAGAGAAATGCAAATCAAAACCACCTTGAGGTATCACCTAAATCCAGTGAGAAGAGTCCACTTAACAAATTCCCAAAGCTGCATAGGCTGGCATGGATGTGGAAAGAAGGAACACTTTTATACTGCTGGTGGGATTGCAAACTAATATGGCCTCTATGGAAAGAAGTATGGAGACTCCTCAAAGAGCTCAAAGTAGACCTTCCATTTGATCCTGCATTCCCATTATTAGGTATCTATCCAGAAGAAAAACTATCATTTTACTATGAGGATATTCACACTAGAATGTTTATAGCAGCTCAATTCACAATTGCCAAGTTGTAGAAACAACCCAAGTGCCAATCAACTCATGAATGGATAAGCTATGGTATAGGTACACCATGGAATACTGTTCAGCAACAAAAAGATGGAAAATTTTGTATTTACCTGGATGGAGTTGAAGAATGTCCTCTTAAATAAAGTATCACAAGAATGGAAAAGCAAATATCCAATGTACTCAATACTAATATGAAGCTAGTAGATGAAAAACTACACCTCCACTGAGAAACAGGAAAACACAACCATACTGAAGTAGAGGGGCAGAGGGGAAGAGAGGGAGAAGAGGGGAAGAGGGACCGATTTTGGTGTGCTCCCACCTAAAGGGCAAAGTGTAGGGGCATATTGTCCAACTCCAGGGTGAAGGGCTAAACTACAACTTGACTTTACCTAACAAATGTGAGCAATCTAACCTAATCCTTTGTACCTTTATATCAATCTGAAATTAAAAGATAAATAAAAATGTAAACTGATGTGTGCAAGAAAAAATAAACATCTTTTGATTTATGAATCTGTTTTTTAGGAAATAGGTTGGGGTATTAACTAGTATCTCACTCTGGTGTACAGTTTTGGTTGAGATCACAAAGCTGAAAAAATTTGGTGCCGTGTAATTACAAATACTATCCATTCTTCCCGGCACTTTCAAATGCACTGATCTAAAGTGGCTTAGAGAGTTTCAGTTCATCACAAACGCATTTATGAGGAGGCCTGAAAAATAATAAGAAACTAGAATAATGAATAAGAAAGTAAGGATTTACCTTAAGGTAAAAATGTCACTAGGCAAACCATCTGGGAGGGGGTTGCTTCACCCTCCCTTGAGCCGTTGAGAGTGTATGATCTTTTCAATGCTGAGTTCTTCTGTACCATAGATACCCTTATCATGGCCAAATTACCAATGAAAAATATGTCCCAGGAGATTAAAAAAAATGTTTGTGAGCTTGTTGAAACTACTAGGTGATAGACATGTCATTTAAATCCAGACAATCTGACTCCAGAGCATATAGACTAGATATCAGTTCTTTTTCTTCACACTGAGATAGACCAAATGAATGAAAGAATAAATAAACATCAAAAGGGAGTGAAGCTATTACACTGGCTTTCTCTCTTTCACTGGGACTAATTTTATTATATGGATTGCACTCTATTAGGTTTACGTAATGACTAAGGGCTAAATCCAAATTATAAATTTGAAGACCAACCACTGAATTGTACATCAGTAATGTACAATCACTCATAGAATGACTATTTAGACCTATTTATTCAGACTATTTAGGATATTTATTCAGCTGATAGTTTTTTGTTTGTTTGTTTGTTTGTTTTAGAGACAGAGACTCACTTGGTCACCCTTGGTAGAGTGCTGTGGCATCATAGCTCATAGTGACCTTAAACTCTTGGAATCAAGTGATTCTCTTGCCTCAGCCTTCCAAGTAGCTGGGACTACAGGCGTCCACCACAATGCCCAGCTATTTTTAGAGACCATGTTTCGTTCTAGCTCAGCCTGGTCTTGAACTCATGAGCTCAGGCAATCTGCCTCCGTGGGCCTGTGGGTTATAGGTGTGAGCCACTCTGCTTGGCCTCAGCTGATAGTTTTTCCCTTAGTATATTCCTCCTAGTTTCTCTCTGAAAGTTATAACCCTAGCCATCTAATCTATTCTCTATTCTCAAAAAACAATGACATTTCTGAAATAAAATCTAGTCATGATACCTATTTTCTGCATGAACCTTTAATGATTTCTTTCTTTTTTTTTTTTAGAGCCTCAAGCTGTCACCCTGGATAGAGTGCTGTGGCATCACAGCTCACAGCAACCTCTAATTCCTGGGCTCAAGCGAGTCTCTTGCCTCTGACTCCCAAGTAGCTGAGACTACAGGCGCCCACCACAACGCCCGGCCATTTTTTGGTTGCAGCTGTATTGTTGATTGGCGGGTCCGGGCTGGATTCGAACCCACCAGCTCAGGTGTATGTGGCTGGCGCCTTAGCCCATTGAGCCACAGGCACTGAGCCACCTTTAATGATTTCTTAGTGTTCTTAAATCATGATCAAAATTCTTAGCATGGTATAAGTAGCTACATTCCTTGGGGTTTGCCTGCTTTGTACCCTTGTTTGGGTTTTCTGAATAAGTATCACCCGGCTAATGGATTCCTCTTCTAGGACCATGGGATCACCATTTCAAGAATTTAGTTAGTTGTCTGCCTTCTGCATGCTTGTCCTCTCATTTACATACCTATCCCCTTCATTACCGCTGATCTCAGCCTCATCATCAATTCCTCAGCAAATCCATAATTCATGACTAAGCCCAATATCACTATTATGTGTCATCATGTACTTACTCTCTTCCATAGCACTTAATAGAATATTAAATTCACATTTATTGTGTAAATGCAAAACGTATATGATCCCAAAATAACCCTTCCTTTATTATTTGTTAATTGCTAATTATGGAATAGACAGTCAATTGCCACAGGTTGGGTATCCCTCTAATACAAAAAATCTGAAATCTGAAATGCTCCAAAATCTGAAGTATTTTGATTTAATAAGAGGCTCAAAAGAAATGCTTATTAGAACATTTTAGATTTTGAATTTTCAAATATGGGATGTTCAACCAGATAAGTATAATTCCAACATCTCCCAATCCAAAAAGATTCTGAACAAAAAAATTTACAAATTTGAAACACCTTTGGGCTCGGCGCCTATGGCTCAACGGGCTTAGGTGCCAGCCACATACACCTGAGCTGGCGGATTCGAATCCAGCCCGGACCCGCCAAACAACAATGACAGCTGCAACCAAAAAATGGCCAGGCATTGTGGCGGGCGCCTGTGGTCCCAGCTACTTGGGAGGCGGAGGCAAGAGACTCGCTTGAGCCCAGGAATTGGAGGTTGCTGTGAGCTGTGATGCCACGGCACTCTATCCAGGGCGACGGCTTGAGGCTCTGTCTCAAAAAAAAAAACCAAAAAAAAAAAAAACACCTTTGGTTCCAAGCATTACAGAAGAGGAATACTTGATATGTGTAACAAAAGAGGAATTGCTGACCTTCACTGAACAGGGCAGACTCACCTCCGAGTTGGTCCCCACGTAGCACCAACTGACATGTCTTGCCTTTGTTTATGCCTATCAACCTCTTCTTCCTTCTGGTATGAATATTCATTTTTTAAATTCATCATTTTTAATATTCATCTTTTTTAAAAGTAGCATAAAAATATTTTAGTTGTCCTCAAACACTATTTCAGATTATAAAGGGGCCTTCGATTTTATGTGGGTTTTGGCTTTCATATAGTAATTCAAAAGGATCAAGTCTGGAAGGTTGTTTGATTTCAAAAGTTTAAACATTGCCTGTCAAAAATATTATCTTTTGATTTATGAATATGTTTATTAGGAAATAGGTTGGGATATCAGATAAGATCTCTTCCTGTTCTGAACTTTTGGTTGAGGTCCCAGAGCTGAAAAATGTTGGTGCTACATAATACATATACTACCCATACTTTCCAGAACTTTGAAATTTAGTGTTCTAAAACTGACTTCAAGATTCTCAGCTCAGCTTGGTGCCTGTGGCTCAAGCGGCTAAGGTGCCAGCCATGTACACCTGAGCTGGCGGGTTCGAATCCAGCCCAGCCCACCAAACGACGATGGCTGCAACCAAAAAATGGCCGGGCGTTGTGGCAGGCACCTGTAGTCCCAGCTACTTGGGAGGCAGAGGCAGGAGACTCACTTGAGCTCAGGAATTGGAGGTTGCTGTGAGCTGTGATGACACAGCACTCTATTCAGGGTGACAGCTTGAGGCTCTGTCTCAAAAAAAAAAAAATTCTCAGTTCATCACAATAGCATTTAGGAGGAGGCCTGGCAAGTGATAAGAAGAAACTATAATACCTAATAAGAAACTAAGTATTTTTCTTAAGGCAAAGGGGTCATTTGATAGAGCATTTGGGAGGGGGCTGCTTTACCCTTCCTCAGTCAATAAGGGTGGTACTTCTTACACAGGCAAGTTAGGCAAAAAATATGGCCTTCATTCGAACAGGCCTGAAATCTTAAGCCATGTTCCCTGGAGTTTCAGAAATAATCAGGTTGTTCTCTGGTCCACAATTTAAATTCTTTCCAAATGGGAAGCCACTTACCTGTCCAACAGCCTCAGGAGCCTGGTGCACTTCATCTTATACTGATTTGCTCCTCATGTTTATTCAACCCCCAGAACGAACTCTACATGGCTGCAGAATTAGAGCCAATCGTGATTTCCATGGGAGTTCTCCTCAATCATTTTAACTATTAATATCTTATCCCTTTGAGCATTTCATGCAATCAGAGTTAGCAAATGTCCCCATCAGTCTTTCTTTTAGAAGTTTCTTAAATAGATAATAATCTAGAATGCTTTCTGGATAATCTCTAATTCATATAAATAATATTTTTATTTTAGAATATTAGTGGGCACATGTATTTTACTTATGTAGTTTGTTTTATGTACAAATTAAGTCAAAGTTATAAATGTGCCTTTCTCCCAGACAGTGAGTGAATTACCCAGTAGGTGTGAATTTTCCCAGCCCCTCTACCACTCCTCTCCTCACAGCTTGGTTTTTATTGAAATTTACTTCCATATATATACCTAATGTTAATCAGTTTCAACATGTGTTTCTCCATTCATATGATGTTTCACTAAGAACAATGGTTTCTAGTTCCCTCCAAGTTGTCATAATATATCCTTGATCACCATTTTTATTTATTTTTCATTTTTGTTGTTGCAGTTGTCATTGTTGTTTAGCTATCCCTGGCCGGATTTGAACTGCCACTCTAGGTGTATGTGGCTGGCACTGTATCCACTGTGCTAAGGGCACCGAACCGATCACCATTTTTATTATTTTTTAAGAGTCTCAGGCTGTCACCCTGGGTAGAGTGCCATGTGTCACAGCTCACAGCAACCTACAACTCTTGGGCTTAAGTGAGTCTCTTGCCTCAGTCTTCCAAGTACCTGGGACTACAGGTGCCTGCCACAATGCCCGGCTATTTTATTTTATTTTATTTTTGGTTGCAGTTGTCATTGTTGTTTGGCCAGCCCGGGCTGGATTTGAACCCGCCAGCTCCAGCGTATGTGGTTGGTGCAATTGCTGATGGGCTACAGGCACTGAGCCACAATCACCATTTTTTTATTTTTGATGTTTTTTAAATTTTACATTGGGCTGAGTGTGGCAGCTCACATGTGTAATCCCAGCACACTGGAAGGCTGAGGTGGGAGATCATTTGAGCTCAGGAGTTGAAGACCAGCCTGAGCATGAGCGAGATCTTATGAGAAGCCACTGGGTGGCTTGGTGCCTGTGGCTCAATGAGCTAAGGCACCAGCCACATATACCTGAGCTGGCAGGTTCGAATCCAGACCGGACCTGTCAAACAACAATGACAGCTGCAACCAAAAAATGGCCGGGTATTGTGGCGGGTGCCTGTAGTCCCAGCTACTTGGGAGGCGGAGGCAAAAGACTTGCTTAAGCCCAGGAATTGGAGGTTGCTGTGAGCTGTGATGCCACCGCACTCTATCCAGGGTGACAGCTTGAGGCTCTGTCTCAAAAAAAATTAAAAAATAAAAATAGCTGGGCATTGTGTTAACCCCCTGCAGTCCCAGCTACTAGGGAGGCTGAGGCATGAGAATCACTTGAGCACAAGAGTTTGAGGTTGCTGTGAGCTATGATGCAATGGCACTCTACCAAGGGTGACAAAGTGAGACTGTCTCAAAAAATAAATAAATAAAATTTCAGATTAATATAAGGGTACAAATGTTTAGATTACATTGTTTTTATTTCTAAGGTAAAATTCAAGTTATAGTTGAGACTTTCACCCTGGGATGTGCTGAATACTTTTACATTGAGACCACCATTTTTTTTTCCCCTTGGCTGGGGCTTTATTTTTTTTTTAATTTTATTAAATTTATTAATTTTTTTATTTTTTATTAAGTTATAAATACATAAATCGTGTATACATTAATGCATTTATGGGGTACAATGTTCTGATTTTATATACAATTTGGGATGCTTACATCAAACTGATTAACATAGCCTTCACCTCACTTAATTATTGTGTTAAGACTCTGCACTTAATAGATTTGACATGTATCCTTACAATTAGCACCATAGGTGTGGTCCCACTGTTTACCCTCCCTCCATCCAGCCTCTCCCCTCCCCTTTCATCCCCCTCTCCTTTTCTCCTTCATCCTGCGCTATAGTAGTGTTTTATCTTTCATATGAAAGTGTGGATGATTATAAATTGGTTTCATAGTAGTACTGAGTACATTGAATGCTTTTTTTCCCATTCTTGAGAAACTTTACTAAGCAGAATGTGTTCCAGCTCCATCCATGTAAACATAAAAGTGGTAAAGTCTCCATCTTTTTCTTTTTAATTAAATCATAGCACTGTACATTAATGCAATCATGGGGTACAATGTACTGGTTTTATATACAATTTGAAATATTTTCATCAAACTGGTTAACATAGCCTTTGTGGCATTTTCTTAGTTATTGTGTTAAGGCATTTATATTCTACACTTAGTAAATTTCACATGTATCCTTGTAAGATGCACCATAGGTGTGGACCCATCAATTATCGTCCCTCCACCCAGCCTCTTCCCTCCCCTCCCTCTCCCCTTTCCCCTTCGTCTTGGGCTATAATTGGGTTATAGTTTTCATATGAAAGTTATAAATTGGTTTCATAGTAAGGCTGAGTACATTGGATACTTTTTTCTTCCATTCTTGAGATACTTTGCTAAGAAGAATATGTTCCAGCTCCATCCATGTAAACATAACGGTGGTAAAGTCTCCATCTTTTTTTAAGGCTGCATAGTGTTCCATAGTAGACATATAACACAATTTATTAATCCATTTGTGGGTCAGTGGGCACTTGGGCTTCTTCCATGACTTGGCAATTATGAATTGAGCTGTAAGAAACAATCTGGTGCAAATATCTTTGTTGTAAAGTGGTTTATGGTCTTTTGGATATACACCTAGTAGAGGAATTGCAGAATCGAATGGCAGGTCTACTTTTAGATCCCAAGTGTTCTCCAAACTTCTTTCAAAAGGAACGAATTAGTTTGCGTTCCCACCATCAGTGCAGAAGTGTTTCCTTTTCTCAACATCCAAGCCAACACCTGTAGTTTTGGGATTTTGTTATGTGGGCTACTCTTATTGGAGCTAGATGATATCTCAAAGTGATTTTGATTCGCATTTCTCTGATGATTAAAGATGACAAGCATTTTTTTTTTAAGTGTGACCAGCATTTTTTCATGTGTCTGTAGGTCATGCGCCTGTCTTCTTCATAGAAGCTTCTGTTCAAGTCCCTTGCCCACAATGAATGGGATCACTTGTTCTTTTCTTACTAATAAGTTTGAATTCTCTGTGGATTCTGGTTATCAAGAGACCACCATTTTTTAATGGCTGAGTAGTACTCCACAGTATGCACGTATCACATTACCACATTTTTTTCGTGTTTTTTTTTTTTTTTGAGATAGAGTTTCACTATGTCACCCTTGGTAAAGTGCCACGGCATCACAGCTCACAGGAACCTCAAACTCTTGGGCTTAAATGATTCTCTTTTCTCAGTCTCCCAAGTAGCTGGGACTATAGTCACCCACCACAACATCTGGTTGTTTTTGTTATTGTTGTTGTTATACTTGTCATTGTTGTTTAGCAGGCCTGAGCCTGGTTCAAACCCACCAGCCCCAGCACATGTGGCCAGTGCCCTAACTACTGAGCTACAGTGCTGAGCCTGCACATACCACATTTTATTAATCCATTTCTATATTCGGTGGATACTTGGGTTGTTTCCACATCTGTGCAATTGTGAATTGTTCTGCCAGAAACATTTAAGTGTAGATGTCCTCTTTTTAAAATGACTAAATTTCTTTTGGGCATATACCTAGCAGTGGAAATGCTGGGTTAAATGGAAGGTCTATGTCAAGTTCTTTTTTTTTTTGTAGAGACAGATAATCACTTTATCGCCCTCGGTAGAGAGCCATGACACAGCTCACAGCAACCTCCAACTCCTGGGCTTAGGCGATTCTCTTGCCTCAGCCTCCCAAGTAGCTGGGACTACAGGCGCCCGCCACAACGCCCGGCCATTTTTTGGTTGCAGTTTGGCCGGGGCTGGGTTTGAACCAGCCACCCTCAGTATATGAGGCCGGTGCCCTACTCACTGAGCCACAGGTGCTGCCCCTATGTCAAGTTCTTTTAGGTATCTCTATACAGTTTTCCATAGAGGTTCTACTACTTTGCAGTTCCACCAACGGTCTGTCAGAGTTCTTTTCTCTCTGCATCTACATTAGCATGTGTTGTCTTGGGATATTTCAATACAAGCCATTCTCACTGGAGTTAGATGATATCTCATCGTGGTTTTCATCTGCATTTCCCTGATGATTAGAGATGTTGAACATTTTATTCATGAATTTTTAAGCCATTAATATATATTCACTTGAAAAGTTTCTGATCACATCCTTTGACCACCTTTTAATGGGGTTGTTTCTTGCTTATTTGTTTGACTTCTTTGCAGATTCTGGTTATCAGTTCTTTTTTTTTTTTTTTTTTTTTAAAAAGAGTCTCACTTTGTCGCCCTCGATAGAGTGCCGTGGCATCACAGCTCACAGCAACCTCAAACTCTAGCCTCAGCCTCTCAAGTAGCTGGGACTACAGGCTCCCACCATAACGCCTGGCTATTTTTTGGTTGTAGTTGTCATTGTTGTTTGGTGGGCCCGAGCAGGATTCAAACCCACCAGATCAAGTGTTTGTGGCTGGCACCCTAGCGGCTGAGCTACAGACGCTGAGCCATCAGTTCTTTATTAGATGTATAGCATGTGACAATTTTCTTCTATTCTGTGGATAACCTATTTATTTGGTTTTTTGATTATGTCCTCAGCTGTGCAGAAGCTTTTTAAATTGATAAGGTCTCATTTGCTTATTTTTCTTGTTCCTCTGATTGCCTTGGAATGTCTTCTTCATGAATTCTTTGACTTAAACTTAAGGCAGAAAACTATGATCTTCCTAGAAGAAAATATTAGGAAAACTCTTATAGATAATTGGCAGAGGTAAATAAAAACTTTTCCAAAAATATCTATTTTATAAACATTTGACTAAATGTGGCCATATTACACACAGTTATATACGTGTTTGTAACTAGTTTATGGAATGACCAGAAACCCACTGTGTTTGGGTAGAAAAGACTGTCATTTGATCTTACAATTAGCCCTTCAAAGAAGCATCTAGAATACTTCATGGGCACAGAATTTGGGTGTTAAGGCTCAGCGCCCATAGCACAGTGGTTACAGTGCCAGCCACATCCACCGAAGTTGGTGGGTTCAAATCCAGCCCCAGCCAGCTAAAAACAATGACAACTCCAACAACAACAACAAAAATAGCTGGGCATTGTGGTGGGCACCTGTAGTCCCAGATGCTTGGGAAGGTGTGGCAGGAATATCATTTACACCCAAGAGTTTGAGGTTGCTGTGAGCTCTGATGCCACGGCACTCTACTGAGGGTGACATGGTGAGACTATCTCAAAAAAAAAAAAAAAAAAAAGGAATTTGGGTGTTAAAACGTCTAGCCCAAGCACTGCTCTTAACTTTCCACCCCAGGTCTTCTAATTCTTCTCCCCTTCCAGGAAGTTTCTTGTTCCTCTTGGGTAAAAGAACTAAATTTAGATGGGGCAGTTACAGGATACAAAAAGGAAGAACTTGTCTTACTTGAGTGTCATCTGTATGTTTAGAAGCTTAAATGATCCATCTTTCTCTTTGAGGGTATTTTTGTAGGTTCCTCATGTTCCCCAATGTTTGGCACTGTTTATGCACCCTCATGGGGCAAATGCCTACTTATAAACTCCCTTCTGGCTCCCTCATGCCACTGTCTTCTCCTAAAGTCTCAGGGAGTCTAGCTGCATGTCTGTGGGAACACGCATTAGGCAGCTGTGGGCCAAGACTTTTCACCTGGACCTGCCTTTGCCTCAGAGGAAGCCAGCCAGACATATGAGGTTCAGATCAGTGTAACTTCAAGTCAATTATAAGACATAGAGATTCTGCAAAATATTAGGTTTTAAATCTTGTTTAAACCATAGGCCAGAAAGAAACAGTGCATGATTCCCTTGTCCTACATAGTCTGGGAAAATAAAGAGTGAATCATTTTTCCACTCAACAGATATTTGTGATCCAGCCACCCCAAGGTGGGCACTGGGTAGGTCACTGGGACTAGTAATGAAGGACACGTGGCCCTGTCTTGTGACCTGCACAGGGCAACACACAATGTAATAAAGGGGTAAATGGCTGCATGGTCCTAAAGAACACTCAGAACCCTCCTTGTATAAGTAGTTCATCATATTTTTGTTGGAGAAATAAGGTTAATTTGCAAATGATTATAAAACATTTGCTCTAGGAAGAAGGAAAAGCCAGTACAAAGGCCAAGACAAGAGCAAATATAAGACCCTAGTGTGTGCAAATGGAGGGATTTTTCCTCTTCAAGTCTTTCTCACCCAGTTTTAAATGGTAAAGAATCTGACTCCTTTACTCATTTATATGTAATCATAAGCCTACTATTTCTCCCCAAATGAAGTCAACCATCCCATTCCTTTCCCTTTTACCTTTGAGATTTTTAAAGATGCAACAGGCAACCCAGATGCTTGTTATGATGATTATAATGAGCAACAGAGGCAGCCCCACTGTCCAGAAAATGACTCTGGAAACCAAGGAGTCTGAAAAAGAGCAATTATGTCACTTGAGATTCAGTGCGACATCAGGTGATCTGGCTGCTGAGTAGGAATCCTCAGATATGGTCTCCAGGGGGACATTATCAGGAAGGGCAGGGCAGGGGAGCTAGGGCTCACCCACCCTCTTGCAATTCTAAGGAACTTGGGAATCCTGAAGAGACTTCTCTTTCCCTCTTCCTCCCAGTGTGGGGAGACCCATAGTGCCCTTTAAAAAATCATGAAATGTTTGAACATGCCGAAGGTGTGTAAACGATGCCATAGATCCTCATGTACCCATGATGGCAATTTAACTAAGGCTAATGTCATTTTATGGGCGACATGTAATTTTTTTTTCTTTTGTAGAGACAGAGTCTCACTTTGTCGCCTCGGTAGAGTGCCGTGGCATCACACAGCAACTCCAACTCCCGGGCTTAGGCGATTCTCCTGCCTCAGCCTCCCGAGTAGCTGGGACTACAGGCACCCGCCACAATGCCCGGCTATTTTCCTGTTTTGCAGTTCGGCCGAGGCCAAGTTTGAACCTGCCACCTTCAGTATAGGGGGCTGGTGCCCTACTTGATGAGCCACAGGCGCCGACCGTAATTTTTTATAAATAAAATGATATAAATGCAATAAGGACTCTCCTCCCATCGGGCACTTCTACTTTCCTCCTAAGGTGACTTAGGGACGTGCCCTCTCTGTCCAGATACTTTCTACATACACTTGCATGTGAGCCTAACAGTGCGTGGATTGTAACACGCATAGGGAGCTTTTGAGATGAAAAGAGGAATTGTGAATGGTGTCAGATGATAAACCAAGTAGGTCTCATGTTCAAGGTACCTGGAATCGAATTCTCACTCACTTCAATAATTAAAATTATACAAATATGAAAAAGCATTCTCTTTCTATTTTATCTCCTACCATATGTTAACAGTTTATATTATTATTACCCAAGGATTATTAATTTCTGACTTTCTCAGCCTTTAAATCATGATTTCCTCCTCAACATTGCTCACTCCCCTTCTTTATTATGAAAGCCTAAACAGAAAACTTAGTTAACTTTTCCTCGTCTAATTGTTTTACTAAGTTTGTCATTGAAATAAAACAAAACAAAACTCTACTCCTCTGTCTAATTTACTTTTTTTCATTTTTCCAGCTGTACATTCTCTCTTTTTAATTATTTTGATCAAGGGTGATTTCTCCAAACTAAAGCATGTTAGAAATGATATTTCACTTGTTCAGAAAAGTCCTGCAGACATCTTTTTATATATCCATTATGCAAACTATTTAGGCTGAGTATTTGAAAAGGGATGGGATACAAAATAATGACGACCAAGTGTCTTCAAAGGGCTTATACCCAATCTGGGAAAACAGCAAAACATACAGTCCAAAATACTGTAGGGATTTCTCCGGAGAAGGCACCAAACACACACTGGGTCAGCAGTGGTTTCCTGGTTAGGGGGATGTCTGGGTGGTCTTGAAGGACCAGTGGGGAACTCCGAGGCGTGAGAAGATAGAGAGAATGTGGAATCAGTGCACGTGGGGCATCAGGAGCTGTGGATGTGCACAGGGTTGATAGGGGGCAGGGGGAGGAGGTGACGCAGGGGCAAAGGGGCGAAGAAGAGGGTACAGAGACAATCGTTACAGGCTGCAGTGCTTCTCCTTGACTAACAAAAACAATTAGGGAAAGTTACAGGGAAGCATTTGAACTTCGCTTTTTTTTAGGCATCACTTTGGGTAGCTGTAGAGGGTAGAATGGGAGCCTGAGCTCTTCGCTGTGTGTGATATGAATTATATCAGTTACTCCTCATTCCATCTTAAAGGCAAACACTATTATCCTTCCTATTTAGCAGTAGGGAACCAGACCCAGGAAGGTCAATAACTGTCCAGAGTCACAAAGCTGGTAGACGGGAACGTCTACCAGGGTTCAGAATCACTTTGACAAATAGGAGAGTAAATTCCTAATCATCAAGGCTGGTTTTCCCTGCACAGTGGTATTAGAGGAGGGTTAGGCAAAATACTTCGTTAGCCTTTGAATGCTTTTGCATATCTATGTATTCACTTTTAGAATGTAAAATAATGACACACTTTTTTTTTTTACAAAGAAGACTACGAAATAGGAAAACAGGCATATTTTATAGCTCTCAACATAGAAGATACAAGCAGATGAATCTGAATGTTTGTCAAGTTCTTTTGGTCATGGATAGTATCCAGTTACGCATTTTGTTCAACTGTGACACCTCAGGATGCTGACACTGGAGAGAACTCACATGGAATGGAAACGTGTGATTCCTTCTCCACACTCTGGACTAGGTTCCTTATGGAACAGGACACACTTCCTCCTGAACTTCCATACTCTGTGATAGATGATTCCACAAGAAACAGGCCATTTTCATCTGTTGTGATTGTCTTAGTGTCTGGTGCCAAACGCTGGCTTTGCAGGTCCCTCCACTGCACCTCAGGCTCTGGGTACCACCCCGAGGACGTGCAAGTCAGCTGAATGCTGGTGCTACCAGGTTCAACGAGAATATGAGGAGCTCTTCCTAAGGCTTAGAAAGTCAAAGAAAGGCAGAGAAAGAATGTGTCTTCAATAATTTTATAACCATTTCGCCTAGGCCAATAAATTTATTCTTAATAATTAACCTGTATGAATCTCAGTTCCCTTATTAGTGAAAATTGGGATGCAAAAATACTGATTTATGGAGTGGATAGTGACTATGAGGTTAGTACCTGTTGACAATTTAACAGTACAAATAATGACATCAACTCTAGGTGCCTGAATTCTCTTTCTGTAAAATGCTGGTAAGTCTCAAATCTGGAGTTGGTGTAAGAATTATGTTGTAAAAAGTGCTTTGTGCTTTTTAATAATTTAACCTTACTCATATTAAAAAAGTATACAAAGGAAAGATTTGTATTTTCTTTTTTTTTTTTTTGTAGAGACAGAGTCTCACTTTATGGTCTTTGATAGAGTGCTGTGGCGTCACACAGCTCACAGCCTCCTCCAACTCCTAGGCTTAGGCGATTCTCTTGCCTCAGCCTCCCGAGTAGCTGGGACTACAGGCGCCTGCCACAAAGCCCGGCTATTTTTCTGTCTTGCAGTTCGGCCAAAGCCAGATTCGAACCTGCCACCTTCGGGATATGGGGCTGGTGCCCTACTCGCTGAGCCACAGGCGCTGCCTTACTTCTCTTCTTAATTACATCTTTTCTAAAGACTTACGCACATCTAACAGAATTTCCTAGACACATTACATGTTTTATTGATTCAGCACATTCTCTGCAAATAAAAAAGTTTTTCTTTGAATCATGCCATTTTACTTATCTTATTAAATATGTGGTTTAAGTTTGAGCACAGTCAGGAAGTCGCTTGTTATTATTACAAGCTTGTCCTGACATCGATTAGAGGAATAAAAGGGAGTGGGGGGATATACACAATTTAAAAGACATGCAAAGGGCTTTTCAGGGGTTGTCTAAACCATTAGTGGTCTAAATGGTTACCAGCTACAACGAAAAACCAGGTTGCTTGGTTCCTCCTCTCTTGCAGGATTTAGCTGCACACACGAGGGCTGGATGGCTGCAGCCAGGGCACAGGCTGGCATGACTCACTCCTTCGTTTCACCAGTTTGAAGAGTCTATGAGTTTTACTCTTTTGTCTCCAGAGTGTGGAGAAAAAAGGTTTGCTTTTCATCAGCACAATAATAATGTCTGATTATGGGATTTGATACAAAAGCCTGCAAAGTTTCTTCTTTTATCTTAGAAAGAATTGGGTTAAGTTTGCAGCATGCCTTGTGGTTTCCCTTACCATTGTTGACTGATGGAATTTTGTACTTGTAGCCTTCTAGTGCTTAGCTACCTAGACAGCATGAGATAGTGATGAGCACTGACCATGGAAGATTTTACTTCAGAATTCATGGAAGTCCTGGGTTCTGCAAAGACTTTTATTACCCACAACCTCCCTGGATATTTAAACAGTCCAAGGAGGGAGTTGGATCTGTTTGTACTCAAGATAGAGAAGAACTTTTCTCTCTGGATGGTAGTTAGGACTCTGAGGCAGAGTCTGAATCTCTAGTGGAAACTGATTCCTGAACCACGGCAAATCTTAACATCTCCAGAAGGGGTGATTGAATTAAAGAAATGTATTCTTGAAACCAAATAATGTACAAAAACTCAGAAAAACCCAAAGTCACCAGGTAGACAGAATGAAGGACTGTGTCTGAGCAGGCGGAGCCTGACACAGTGGGATTTAGCACAGCACAGGATCAGGTACCTTACTGCATTGGGGTGGGCATTGGGTCCAAGGGGATCTGCCTCAGGGAGAACAACCCAAGGCCCCAGGAAGCCTGGTGAGGAGGTAAGAACACTGAACCAGTATAGGACTCTGCTTTCTGATCTATAATTTGTGAAACAGAAAGACCAAAATGGAATGGTTCCCAGTCTCATCATGAAAAATGGCAGAAACACCAGTGTACCTGTTCAAGCCCCTGAATTTAGGGAGGAGACAAGTCTTTCTTTTGGAATACTAACTAGATTATTTGGAAGATATATGTGACAGTTTGTTATTACACTATTTGTCACAGCTTATACATGCATATTGTAACTGATACGAAGGCATTAGTCATAGCTAAAATAAGTTTGAAGGACCTATCATTTCATGAATTGGGGATTCATCCCGTGCGTAAATTGGGAAAGTTAGCATCTGCACATATTTAACTTACAAGGAATTTATAATCTGGGATATTTATACTGCCCATAATGAATAGGAGAAGGTCAACCAAAGTTCCTGGGCATGATGGGGCCACTTTGGCTTAATAAAGGGTGAGTGGAAGTCACACATATTGTTCATGGTAGATGCACACAGTGCAAATAAGGAAAGCATGTTATAGGCTTTACCTTATTTTAATTTAATTCAATTTTATTTTTTTCTTGGGTAGAAATCACAACTACCTTTGCATTTGGTGAAGTCAAGGAAGTGGTTTTACAGAAAACCTCATCTTCTGGGATACAGGACATTAAAAAGTAGCTTCTGGGAAGTGTGTTTATTAACCATTACTGAGGCTCAGAACCAATTTAGATATCAGCATGATGCTGCAGTGCCTTGGCAATACCTTTAGGAAGGGAAATGCCTCTTTCTATAGAATCTGGGGCTACAATGGGAAAGCAGTGGGGGGCTGTTTTCCATGCTATGGTAGAATTATTTTGTTCCAAGAACAGGAGCATCTAGGGTAGGGCAAATCCAACTTGTCCAGGGAAAAAGACATATTGTTCACTGGAGAGGCAATTGTAGCATCTGGCTCCCAAATTCAAAGCCATTGATAAGGCTTTCCCTAAAGTTTGGGAAATGTTTGAAAAACTTCTAAAGGTGGACGTCTCACACCTAGATCTTCCTGGAAGTTACCACAGCAGAGTGAAAATCCCTGCCCAGAAGTAACACTTAATAGGTGATGAGCACAGCTGGGATCACTCATCTGACTCTGGGGATTCCTGGATACAGGATACAGAGGGAGGGGCCCTCATATGTACGAATAAGACACTTGTAAGAAACCTCAGCATACCTGTTAAAGAACAAAGGCTTTTTATAAACAACAACAAAAAAGACTATTAGAGGGAGTCAACCTTTATATCTCAAACTGCTGAGTTTAAACTAAGAGATGTTTGGGTGGCACCCATAGCTCAGTGGGTAGGGCGCCAGTCACATACACCGAGGGTGGCGAGTTCAAACCTGGCCCAGGCCAGCTAAAGCAACAATAACTGCAACAACAACAACAAAAATAGTCGAGCGTTGTGGCGGGCGCCTGTAGGCCCAGCTACTTGGGAGGCTGAGGCAAGAGAATTGCTTAAGCCCAAGAGCTAAAGGTTGCTGGGAGCTGTGACACCACAGGACTCTACCAAGGATGACATAATGTGGCTCTGTCTCAAAAAAAAAAAAAAAAAAAAAGGTAGGAGATGTTTGAAGAGTCTAGCTGACAGAAACTTAAGTACAAAAAAGCAATTTGAAACTTGACAGAAAATCTACTTTCAATAATCTCCAATAATTTGTGTTGAGCCATGTGCAAGTGCCCACCTTTTATCTTGTCCCTTGGAGTCCAAGAGGCATCTATGTCCTATTCAGAGTACCTGTCATGGACAAAAGCTGCTCTCCTCATTCATCTTCGGAACTGAGATACCATCACTGAATGAAAGTTAGGGATATTTCCACACAGGTCAGGGCATCTTATTTGATCCTACAATTCCTCTACTAAGTATCTACCCAGAAGACCAAAAACCACACTACAACAAAGACATCTGTACTAAAATGTTTATTGCAGCCCAATTCATAATTGCTAAGTCATGGAAGAAGTCCAAGTGCCCATTGACCCACGAATGGATTAATAAATTGTGGTATGTGTATACCATGGAATATTATGCAGCCTTAAAGAAAGATGGAGACTTTACCTTTTCTATGTTTACATGGATGGAGCTAGAACATATTCTTCTTTGTAAAGTATCTCAAGAATGGAAGAAAAAGTATCCAAAGTACTCAGCCCTACTATGAAACTAATTTATAGCTCTCATATAAAAGCTATAACCCAATTATAACCTAAGAATATGGGGAAAGGGGCAAGGGAGGGGAGGGGAAGGGTGAGGATGGGTGGAGGGAGGGTAATTGGTGGGATCACACCTATGGTGCATCTTAGAAGGGTACAGGTGAAACTTACTAAATGCAGAATATAAATGTCTTAACACAATAACTAAGAAAATGCCAGGAAGGCTATGTTAACCAGTGT
>CAUYRH010142114.1:0-26132 GCA_963574655.1 Perodicticus potto | reverse complement strand
ACATAGGTTAATAAACAAACGTGCTTGGGAACAAAAAGGAAGCTGGGACCTTGATGAACTAGCATGAGTTTATTAAGAAAAAGTCAGGGAAAAACAAACTCTTTTCCTTTTTCTTTTCTTTTTTTTTTTTTTTTTTGAGGCAGAGCCTCAAGCTGTCACCCTGGATAGAGTGCTGTGGCATCACAGCTCACAGCAACTTCCAATTCCTGGGCTCAAGTGAGTCTCTTGCCTCCGCCTCCCAAGTAGCTGGGACTACAGGCGCCCGCCACAACGCCCGGCCATTTTTTGGTTGCTGCCGTCACTGTTGTTTGGCGGGCCCAGGCTGGATTTGAACCCGCCAGCTCAGGTGTACGTGGCTGGCGCCTTAGCCTATTGAGCCGCAGGTGCCGAACCTCTTTTCCTTTTTCAATAGAACTTTTCCTGATAGGTGGATTGAAGAGTTGCCACATGCAAATATCAGTAAGATATTTATTTGGCTAAGATATTCCTTAGACAAGACAGTTTATACTATTTAGTTGGCTAAAAATTAGACAGTTTAGTTAGCTGAATATTATGTCCACAGAATCTTCATAACATATTAATGTCACTTATGCTTTTAACCTTTCTATAAACAATTTGGACCAGATTTATACATATCTCAAAGCTTGGAGACAGAACATCAACACGTACATCAAAAACAGAATTAAAATATTATTGCCTGAGAGGCTGGGCATGGTGGCTCACACCTATAATCCTAGCACTCTGAGATGCCAAGGCAAGTGGATTGCTTGAGCTCAAGAGTTTGAGACCAGCATGAGCAAGAGGACCCCCCCATCTCTACTACAAAATAGAAAAACTAGCTGGGTGTCATAGCAGATGCCTATAGTCTAAGCTAGTGGGGAGTCTGAGGCAAGAGGATAGCCTGAGCCCAAGAGATTAAGGTTGCTGTGAGCTATGATGATGTCATGGCACTCTAGCCTGGGCAACAGAGTGAGAACTGCCCAAAGATGGGAAGAAGACAACTCTTAAAAGTCGTGTGGCGGAAGAGAGTCTACCCATTGGGATGACTGCAAGCTCAGGCTGAGTCAACACAATCACGTGGTTGCCGAGATAGTGAGTGTGGTCTTAGGCTGCGTTAACCGAAGTGCAACCAGATCTTGTGAATCAATGTGAGTCATCAATCATTTGTGTCAGCTGGTCCTTGACTCAACTACCCACCCAGAGACCTAGGCCATCTCTTGGCATATTACAAGATACAGGAAGAGTGTATTAATTTCCAAAGTTGATGACCAGTATCTTTCAGAGTGAAGCCCCTGGATGAATTACCATGTTACCTTCTGAGCGGTCCAGGACCCTGTTAATTATGGAAATACCTAAAAGCACTGGAAGAAATTTCTTCTGTCAAAAGTCCATGGCTACAATTTTAAAAATCCTCAGATCAATTATTGGCTGATTCTGGTCTGCTTCGTGTCTCTCTGCTATGTGTACATGACCAGGAAATGACGCCATCTAGGTCTCACTCACATAGCTCAGCCCACACCCCCAGCAGGGTGATACTGTGAGATGACCCACCCTCATCTGGAGAGGACATTGATGTGACCGACGAGTCTGGAACAGACCCACCGATGTTCCTGTCTGGGACTTAGCAGAAGTCTATGGTGATTGATTTCCTTCCCCAGCAGAGCCTCTGGGCTAAGACAGCTCCTTGGGGAAATCCTCCTAACCCAGCAGTCTGAGCAGGGGTGGGTGGAGCAGAAGAATTCAAAATCCAGAAACCCCTATAAACCGCCGGCACCCAAAGTCAGACTGATGGGCTAATATCAGGCTCTATGCATCCCAGTTACAAGACCATACTCATGGTCTTCCATTAGAAAGGGACAGCTCTCAGGGGGACGACATGGATGTGCACAGAGGCAGTGATTCACCAAGTTGAACACTTAATATGTGTGCATTTTATTATATGTAAATTATACTTCCAGAGAGGTGAGGGAGGAGGGAAGGAAGGAGGTTGAGAGGGAGAATGGAAGAAAATGAAAAGAAGAAACCAGGCCAGGCACGGTGGGTCACGCTTGTTATCCTAGCACTCTGGGAGGCTGAGGCGGGTGGATCACCTGAGCTCAGGGGTTCGAGACCAGCTGGAGCAAAGTGAGACCCTATCTCTATTGAAAATACAAAAACCCAGTGAACATTGTGGTGGGCGCCTGTAGTCCCAGCTTCTCAGGGAAACTGAAGCAGGAAGATTTCTTGAGCCCAAGAGATTGAGGTTGCTGTGAGCTATGATGCCGCAGCAGTCTACCCAGTTCACGCTCACCTCTCTCAGGATGCTGAGAGAACAAAAGCCCTCCGCACCTCTGCCCTGAGTCCAGATTGTACCAAGAGAAGCTGCCAGTGTTGGTCTGAGCCCTTTGCCCAACAGTGCAAGAGTGAGGCATCCATTGTTGACAGTTATACAAGGGATGGGGGAATAGAACACGGGAGCAAAATGTGTGTGTGATATTGTGAATCACTAATGAGTGATTCCCCCGTCCAGCCTCCCTTTCATTTTGTGACCTCTCCCCCACTTCCTGTGGAGAAGCAGGAAGTTGCCTTTTGTCCCTTGGGAGAATTGCCACCATGGAGCCAGAGAAGAGAAAGTCAGGTGGTGGCTTTTAAATCCCAAAGCAATAGTCACGCGAAAGGACAGGAAGGAGAATGTTTGCTGACTGGTCTCCACCAGCCTCTTCTCTTCCAGCTACACCCTGTGCCTCACCCTCCCCACCAGCCCCAGAGGATAAAGAAGGCAGCGACCAGTGGGAGGAGAAATGAGCGTTACACCCTAGACAGGGGAGGGATGCCAGAGGCCTTCCTCTCCCAGAAGTAGGTAGCTTGAAGGGACAAAGTGACAGATCCCTGAGGAAGGTTTGGGGATATCAGAGTGCGGGACTGGAGTAGGTTTAAACTTTCAGTGCCTAAGTGTGTTTGGAACTGAATAAGGTTATGTTTGCTGCCTCCCGAAGAAACAGAGAACTAAAAATAGCGAGATGGGAAAAATGAAGACTTCCCTTTTTTGCGTGTTTATGTATTTGCCACAAAAGTACAATTCTCTGAAGTGGAGATCTTTGCTTTCATTCTCATCACCCTTATCATGAAGACGTTTTCCAAGCCTAGAAATCACATATGTGTCCTAACTGGTACTGTTTTAAAGGAGGGAGATAATTATGGCTCAGCTCCAGCCCTCTGGAGATTTTCATCCAGAGTGTCAGCTTAGACACTGAATTGGGAAAATAGAGGGCACTCGATTTCCCCTCTACCCTTGCCAAAAAGATATGTTTCCCAGGCCCCTGTGCCCAGGCCTGCCAGACCAAATTAGGGAAAAAGAACTGCATGTTACGGAGGCTTATTTCACAGCCCTTTTTACTTCCTCATCCCTGAATGTGACTCAGGAGACACCTAGGAAGGGAATAAGGGTGAGAGGACTTAGTTTGTCATTTAACTAACTAGTGCCATCTGATCACCACCACCCCCGCACCATCCCCCGCTGTGGCTCACAGACAACAAGCTTCTCAAGCCTAGACCCACTGATTCTTGGGTCTTCCCTATCCCCTGTACTCCTGGCCCAACCTTGGCCTCCTCCCGAAATGAAAACGTTCCTCTTGTTCACTTTGAACATGAGTGGCTTTGTTCTGAGAGCTAAACCAGGAGATCAGTTGGCTAACAGGTGTTTTCCCCCCAAGTTCAGAAAGAACCAATGAACCTAAGGGTCTGTGATTTTAACCTCCCCAGATGGATGCCGGATGGACGGAAGCATGGAGCAATACTTAAAGGGCAGAAGCCCTAACTCAGTGCTCAGATGATTAGGAAATAACTTCTACCACAAGAACAATAATGACAACCTATCAAACACTGGCTCATGATTTAGCTAAGCGGACCCAAAAGAGCCATTTGTGATCTAGACAGCTGTAGTTTCACACTTTGTAAAGGGCACAGAAGATCGTACTGAAAAGCAGGTGGCTGGAAGACATCCAAAAAAAGAAAAAGGAATCCCTTTGGTTCACTGAAGGTGGCACACCTGATCAGCCAATCTGCTGGAACACTTTAATTTCTGGAAAAAGGCATAATTAATTTGAATATTTATAGTCAAAGTCTTAAGAAATTAGCATAAGGCATTTACATCTTCTAGAAAAGGCACTCAGCCCATATAATATGGGGCTTACAGTAGTTTCCCCTTATCCACGTTTTCACTTTCTGAGATTTTGGTTACTGGTGGTCAACTGAGTTCAGAAAATATTGAATGGAAAATTCTGGAAATACGCTCGGCGCCTGTGGCTCAGACAGCTAAGGCGCCAGCCACACATACCTGAGCTGGCGGGTTCGAATCCAGCCCGAACCCGCCAAACAACAATGACAGCTGCAACAAAAAATAGCCGGGCGTTGTAGCGGGGTCCTGTAGTCCCAGCTACTTGGGAGGCGGAGGCAGAAGAATCGCTTGAGCCCGGGAGCTAGAGGTTGCTGTGAGCTGTGATGCCATAGCACTCCACCCAGAGGGACAGCTTGAGACCCTGTCTCAAAAAAAACAGAAAGAAAATTCTGGAAATAAACGATTCATAAATTGTACATTGCAAGGCATTCTGAATAGCATGATGAAATCTCTCACAGGCTGGCTGCACCCTGCCCAGGACATGAATCATCCCTTTGTCTCCTCTACCCACCCTGGACACGCTCCCTGTCCGTTACTGGAGAGGAAAAAACACAATAGATATCGGGGTTGGTGCCGTTCCAGGTTTCAGGCATCCACTGGGGGTCTTGCAGCACATCCTCCATGGGTAAGAGGGGATTACTTTATTTTCATGCTATTATTGCATGGTTGTTTTGCCCAAGCTGCTCTTATTTCAAATCATGTAAGTTTTTTCAGGGCAAGGATCATGCCTTTGCTCTAGAGACTACTGCAGTGCGCAAATTCAGGCTTTTTAATTATTTGAGGACTTAACTAAGCTTAACATCAACCTTGGATTTCAGTTCTCCTTTTCCCTTTCTCAGCTAAAACAACAGCAAGAATAAGTACTGATCAGAAAATGATGACAGTGTAGGTGAAGGGATCACTAATTCAGAGATACAGCATCGTGACATTTTGCCTGAACAAAATGAATGAGAATGGCTGCACCTTGAATCGCTAAATTTCAAGCATGAATATTTGAAATATTTCATTTCATTTGACATGAAAACATAACAAAGAGCCAGTCTGCTAATCGGTTGCCTAGAATTGAGTAGAAAGTATCTGTTGTTCAAAGGTACTTCATGGTCAACTAATATTTTTGTCTCTCAGAACTTTATCTTGAAAAAAAATCCTGTTTGTGAACTGTGCCAGCTCTTCCTTCGGCCTGGAACAGTGGCCAGCCCCGCTGTCTCTGAGTCCCCAGCTGATACCCAGGTTGCTATGGATCCTGGGAGCAGAAACCAGAGAAAGCAGTTGTCTTAAGAGTCTCTGGTTGGGGCCTGAAAACAGCTCAATGGGAACATTAGCAGGTGACACAGATTTTTCCAGAGAATTAAAATAAAAGCCCCAGGGAGCAAGAATTCATCTGCTGCTTCTACAGCCAAAGAAAATCTGAGGAGCCGAGTTTGTCTCCAGGTGGCTTTTGGCAAATAACCTTAGCAGTACATTATTTATAGTTTCACAAATATAATAATTTCAGGAAAATTAGGAAGCAGCCAACCCCAGTCCCAGGAGCAGCTACAGTCAGCTCCCCTGCCTACCTCTCTGTCAGGGCACCCCAGCCCATGCCAGAGAAGAATTCTGGAAACCCTCCGGTGTCCCTGTGGGATTTCAGAAAGCATCTGGGCCCGGGGAGCTCGCTAATGACATGGATGGAACTACAGGCCTGGTTCCCTTCAGCTAAAATGTATTTGAGGCCAACGGGGGACTCTCCTTGGAAAGCATGGCACCAAGCTGACAAGGGAAAACACAGCTCTGTGGCAGGGGCGCCAAACTCCAAATGTCTTGGACATTTTAAAAACAGGCTATTTTTGTATTTATTTTTATATTTATTTACCTTGACAAACTTGTTTTGGGCCCCAGGATGAGGAGACATTTCCAGTTTATTTAAAGTTTTGGAAAGTTAGGAGGGCAGGTTAGGAGACTGTGCACCCTGCCAGGCTCTCCTGCCCATGGAAGCCTCTGCTGGTTCCCGGCCTCCCTTCCTCCACCGCTGAGAGGTCCCGCCTCAGTCCCTGCTGCCCTCAGGAAGTGCCAGCTCTTGTACCCTTGTCAGTGGAAGGGCTAGGGTCGTTCAGGTCACGGGGCAGAATTTTACCAGGCTTTCAAAGGTCAAAGTATTCCCTGCCCCCATTCCTGGAAGGAAGGTGCCTGCTTTTGTTTTTGTTGTTTGTTTTAGTAGGAAAAAACCCAGGTTTGTAGCTGGTATGTCTTTGACATGCTTTGGATTCCGGGAAAGAAAAAGAAAAATTACTGACATATATTTGTATCAGATAAAATGCTTGAGGGGTGGTGTTGGAAATTTCTCTCTTCCTTAACAGAGCACAAATAGTTGGAGTCAGAACAACCTGGGTTTAATCCTGGTCATTTATGAGGTCTGTAACCTTGAACAAATTATAATACTTACCCTAAGACTCAGCTTCTTTACCATCAATGGGGTTTTGTAAGGAGCAAATGAAATGCTTCTTGGCACACCGTAAGGGTTCAGTAGAGAGTAGGTGTTTTTGTTACAATTAGTCGCCAGCATCCCTCCTGCTGGATCCTAGGTCTCTGCAACCACAGCAATTAGATGCATCATCGTTGTCAGGGTAAAGCCAGCAAATAAGGACTCGGGCTCCCCTTTGGGGAGCCAGGAGGACACACGGGCAGTGATGCTGGGAAGGAGAGGTGTTAGAAGGGGCCGGGCAGGCCATGCTAATTTCTGCTGAAGGCCTGAGGACTCTACACGCTCACCAGTTGGTTTCAGCCCTCTGCTCCTCAATCTTCTCTAAGATAAGTGAGAACGGGTCTGGGCCTTTGCCCTTCCCACTTCTGCACAACTCCTTGGGGGAGGACTTTTGCTGTTTGGTTGCAATCATTACTTCTACATCCACACGGCCTCCGGGGCACACCCAACTCCCAAACTATTGTGTCCAGAGGAGAGGAAGCGCTCGTGGAAGACATTTGCACCATTCACTTCAGACCTCAGCCCCTTGAGTTTGGCTCAGAAGAACTCCCGGAGTCCTCCGCTGCCTGATACTGACTTTTCCTCTGACCCCAGGAATTTCTCAGTGTTTCTGGTGAACTGTGTTGGAAATTTAGCTGCTTGGTTCTGTTCAGGAGGAAGGCAGCTAGTGCGATACAGAAAGGAGAGGAAAAACATTTCCTCAGTGGAAAGGTTTTACCACGGACTGCCCCAAGTTTCAGAAAGACTTTTGGACTCACCTGGGTCTGGAGCTCAGTGTGAAGATGTCACAGAGGCTAAGGGTTGAGATGGCGGCAGATCAGGGGCAACCTTTCTGCTTCCTGAACCATCTCCACGTCTTTGAAGGCATCCTGATCACTAAATGTGGGGTTCTCTTTCTTCCTTTTTAAAGTTCAAGAGAAAGCAGCTGGCCAGATGTGGTGGCTCACACCTGTAATCCTAACATTCTGGGAGGCCAAGGTGGTAGGACCCCTTAAGCTTAGGAATCTGAGACCAACCTGAGCAAGAACAAGACCCCGTCACTACTAAAAGAACAGAAAAATTAGCTGGGCATTGTGTTGGGCACCAGTAGTCCCAGCTACTTGGGAGGCTGAGGCAGGAGGGCTTCTAGAACCCATGAATCTGAGGTTGCTGTATCCTAGGCTGATGCCATGGCACTCTGGCCTGGGCAGCAGAGAGAGACTCTGTCTCAAAAAAATCAACAAAAAAAGAAAGCAGCCGCCATTGTCCCCTCAGCTCTTCATTATCTGACATCTGCCTCCTCTGTCCCCTGCCCTGGCTCTGCCAGTGGCCTCCTCCGGCCTTCAGCCCTCATCTGTTGCAGTGCTCCACACTGCCCACCCCTCTTCTTGGCTCCTGACAGGGGTGGCCACGTTGCCCTCACTCTCCTCCTGCCCCTCATTGCCAGGGATCCACCTTCCTTAATTAGGACTGCCCCGGAGTGCAATCCTTATTTTTTTTAAAGGCCATATCAGCCAATCTCAGATGGTTGCTCTGGGGAGACAATATGGGCCGAAGCACGATCTGAGAGTTGTCTGTATAAAAGTGTAGGGGAGTATGTGGTCACGACCCCACTTCCTGTGGCAGCCATGGGCGCTGCCAGCCTCCCCTGCGCCCTGGCTGGAAACCCCAGGGATCCTTTGTCTCTGGCTCCTGCTCTCTGTGTCTCCATGGGCAGCCTGCATTGCCTTTGGCATCTATCCGCACCCATCCTCTCTTCCTGCAGCTGCCGTGGCGTTCTAATTTCTTGCCTGAAATATTACAGTAGTGTCTTAAAATTCTCTTGCCCTGGTAGGAGCCACTTCTCTAGGCTTCAGGACGCCTCTCCCCTATCCTCCTTCTAGGATTCTGTGTCCTCAACGACTGGATTGGGAGGGGAGAGCAGAGGGTGAGAGGGCAAGGAGAGGGTCTGGAAGAGCCATGGCTGTAAGAAATATATGTCCCACCTACTAAGCAGACAATACCAAGTGGAAGAGAAGGAAGCATGAGAAGCTGTGTTTAGTAAAAAAATTGCAATCGATTCTGAGGTAGGAAGTCCAGTATCCTGTAAAAGGGGACCTCTATAGCATTCCATGACCCCGGACAGAATGTCATGGATTTTATGACTTTAATCATACCGCAGTGTAATAAACTATTCTGCAAAGCTTTTGTGTGATAGGAATTCTAAGGAGGAAATGGTTCCATAGCTGAGAGCAAGCAGACCCAAGAAAACCGCTGGGTGTTTGGACAGAGGTGGAATTGAATGGCCGTGGGGCCAGCCGAGGAGGTGGCACCTAGCTTGCTATGAGCCCTTTGCTCAGACCAGCCTGGAGTAGGAGGATGGGAATGTCACAACAGAGGATCAACACCCTCAAAGCCAACAATGACTGTTTGTTCATTTTTCTCTGTCATAAATTTATTCAGGCTTAGGCAAACCAACAAGTTAGCCATTGTGCTGATAACCGTTTTGCAGATGAGGAAACGAAAGCTCTTGAGAACTAGAGGGATTTGGGAAAGTTTACTCAGGTAGTTCGTGACCAACTCAGGTTTTGAATCCAGGATTTCTGGCCCCAAACACAGTGTTTTTTCTTGGTGAAAGCACAGGACAAGAGGGGCACAGGCTGTCTAGTGCTTCCGTGCAGCTCAGGAGCACAGTGGGAGCAGAAGTCACTGAGACGCCTCCAGACCCAGTCTCCGAGCAGTGAAGGCTTCCCAGAAAACCCAGGGCGACTTAGAACCAGGCTCCCAAAGCTGCTCCTGGAGTGATGTTGAAAGTGGCTTCTGGGGAAGTCTGGGAGACAGGTAGGACTAAGACCAATGGTATCCACAGAGGGGGCCACAGACCACACCAGAAGTGACTAAGTTTTAACTTCCTTGGGTGTCCCCAAGGGGGAGGGTTCACCCAGGAGCACCCTTCAGGGGCAATAGGAGATCGTCTGTGGTTGTAGGGGTGGGGAGGGGAGGAGGGCACATATGACTGGCTACAGAATTTTCAGGGCCCCTGTGAAAAGTGAAAATACGTCCTTTCATTTGGAATTCTTGAGATTTTAAGATGTTGACAGCAGAGAAATAAAGCGAGCATGGACCTTCTAAACATGGGGCCCTGTGTGACTGCACAAGTCACATAGCCTATTGTACAAGGTCGGACAACTGAGTTCGCGAACTCCTCCTAGAAAAAGTGCTACCTACCTTGTTGCCGAATGTCACGTGCTCCCCGTCGGAAGCTATGCACCGGTGCTAGTACCTAGTCCATTCTTCAAAGCAATTTTGGAAATCGTTTTCTGGAATGACCATCAGAGCTATTGTCATACAATGTCTGACGATGAACTTTGCAAACTTGCCACCTTGTTGTCCCATTGGCTGCATCGTACACCGTACAAACACCCCAGTAAGGTTTCATAACTTTGGTAGAGCAGAGCCTCACAGCTGTGTTTGTGTCGACATGTGGTGGTATCTTGCTGAGTAGTGTTCACTATTGTGTATTTTGTCTGCTGGACAATGATAGCTCTGATTGTCATTCAAGAATAAACAGGCAAAATTGCTTTGAAGGGTGAACTAGGGTCTGGTATCGATGCACGGCTTCCCATGGGGAGGACTTCAAAGTGACCATAGTGATTGATACTCAGCAATAAGGTATGTAATGCTTTTTCTAGTATGAATTCTCAAACTTAATTGTCAGACCGCATGCACTGTGTCTGGCTTAACTTTTAGCTGCCATTATAAATGAGTCTGCAGAGAAGGAGTTGAAAGGGAAATGTAGTGCTCAGGATTGAGATTCTGACTTCTCTCTTTTCCTCAAATTCACTCAGAATAGCTGAATTATAATAGCCACAGTTTATCAAGTAGGCACTATGTTCCAGGCACCTGACTTTACTATTACTTCTCCCTGGCAATATACCTTTTCACATAAGAAAATAGAAGCTAACAGTGCCTGTAAAACAAAGTGCCTATACAGAGGAAAGTCAAGGTTCAAACCCTGTCTCTGGACTCCAAAGTACTTTTCTCTCTGTAAACCACCTATGACACCTTTGAACCCTGCAGAAATGTAGATTTTTAGGAACTTCTGGCAAGGAATTTAATAATTCTATTCTAGGTTAGTGTTTCTTAAGCCCCAGACCTGTACATACTACTTTCTTTCTTTCTTTCTTTTTTTCCAGTTTTGGCCAGGGCCAGGTTTGAACCTACCACCTCTGGTGTATGGGGCAAACAAACAGCAGGATTGGTGGTTTGAAAATATGGTTAAAAATTAAGAAAGTAGTAGCAGAAGAAAAACTGGACTCTCATCTCTCACTATGTATAAAAATCAACTCAAGATGGATTAAAGATTTAAATGTAACACCCAAAACTATAAAAACACTAGAAGAAACCTAGGAAAAACCCTTCTGGATATTTATCTAGGACTAGGCAGAGAATTCATGACTAAGACCTCAAAAGCACAAGCAACAAAACCCCAGACAGACAAATAGGACTTTTAAACTAAAAATTTCCTGGAAAGCAAAATAAATAATCAACAGAGTGAACAGATAATCTGCAGAATGGGAGAAAATATTTGCAAACTATGCATCTAAAAGAGAACTGATACCCAGAATTTATAAAGAACTCAAACAACTTAATCACAAATAACCTCATGTAAAAATGAGCAAAAGACATGAACAGACATTTCTCAAAAGGAGACATAGAAATGGCCAATGAGTATATGAAAAAATGCTTATCATTATTAATCATCACAGAAACATAAATTAAAATCTTTTTGAGATACCATCTTATACCAGTCAGAATGGCTATTCCTAAAATGTAAAAAGACAACAAATGTTAGGCTGGGCAAAGTGGCTCATGCCTGTAATCCCAGCATTCCAGGAGGCAAAGGTAGGTAGATTGCTTGAGCTCACAGGTTCAAGACCAGCCTGAGCAAGAGTGAGATTCCCTCTTCTCTAAAAATAGCCAGGCTTTGTGGCAGGCACCTGTAGTCCCAGCTAATCGGGAGGCAGAGACAAGAGAATCGCTTGAGTCCAAGAGTTCAAGGTTACTATGAGCTATGATGTCACAGCACTCTACCAAGGGTGACAAAGTGAGACTCTGTCTAAAGATAAAACAAACAAACGTTGGTGAGGGCACAGAGAAAAGGGAACACTTACACACTGTTGGTGAGAATGTAAATTAGTATAATCTCTATGAAAAAACAGTATGGAGCTTTCTCAAAGAATTAAAATAGAACTGCCATTCCACATAGCAATCCTACCACTGGGGAATCTATCCAAAGGAAAAGAAATCATTATATTAAAAAGACACCTGCACTTACATGTTTATTGCAGCGTCATTTACAATAGCAAAGATATGGAATCAACCTACATGTCTCCCGGTGGAAGATTGAATAAAGAAAGTGTGTGTGTGTGTGTGTGTGTGTGTATACACTGTGGAATACTATTCAGCCACAAAAAGAATGAAATCATGTCTTTTGCAGCAATGTGGATGAAAAAGGGAGCCATTATCTTATGTGAAAGAATTCAGAAACAAAAAGTCAAATACCTCATGTTCTCATAAATGGGAGCTAAATAATATGTATACATGTACATGGACATAGAATGTAAAGTAATAGTCAATGGAGACTTGTAAGGGGAGAGGGTGGGAGGATTTGAGCGTAAGAAATTCCTTAATGAGTACAACCCCCCAAATTGACCACTGTGCAATACTTCCATGTAATAAAACTATACTTGTACCCCTTAACTTTATTAAATAAAAAGAAGACACTAGTATGAAAAGGAGGAAGATGCAGAATTGTGGATCAAATGATATGTTTGTAAAAGAGGAGAGAAGAGAGTTCTCTCTACATTTGTATGTGCTTAAAATATTCTCTGACAGAATAATGCCAATAAATTGCTAAAAATGGTTTCTGATGGGTGGGAAGAGTTTGGCAGTGAGGGACGAACACTTTTCATATTTGCTAATTTTTGAATCGTGGGAATGTATTATAGGTCCAAAGAATTAAATGAGTTGAAATAATACAATTATTATTATGATGGAAATGTTTGTCCACATAGTGCCTCACCTCAAGAGCCATCGATGGTACATGTCCCTACCTAGTGAAACCCTGCTCTGATGGGTTCACATCTCCACCCAGCCCTCAGTGTGTGCTGTCAACCTCTGTCAAGCAGGCACCGAAAGTCCTGGACAAGACAGGCCCAAGCCTAGTGCTGAGACGGAAGTAGAAGAATATCATCATTATGGAAGGCTCAGCGGCCAGATTATCTGCTGATGAAGGCCGTGTTGCTGACTGCCCTGAGCCCAGAGAAGAACATAAGTGCCAGAGAGAAGGGGCTGTGTCTCTTTGTGAAGAATGCTCAAACTGGGCGGCGCCTCTGGCTCAGTGAGTAGGGCACCGGCCCCATATACCAAGGGTGGCGGGTCCGGGCCCAGCCCCGACCAAACTGCAACAAAAAAAAAATAGCCGGGTGTTGTGGCGGGCGCCTGTAGTCCCAGCTGCTTGGTAGGCTGAGGCAAGAGAATTGCCCAAGTTAAGGATTTGGAGGTTGCTGTGAGCTGTGATGCCACAGCACTCTACCGAGGGCGACAAAATGAGACTCTGTCTCAAAAAAAAAAAAAAAAAAAAGAATGCTCAAACTATGTCTGCTTGGGCAGTTGAACTGTGACCAGATGGGAAAAAGAAGACTGAAAGACTTCCCAGACAATGTCTTCTCATCTAAGCCAAGGGTTCTGGGGAAATGGGTGTAAACACCAGCCAAATGTGGTTGAGTCAAGATGCAACTGACACCAGAGTTGGAGGAGCTTCTGTTAACGCAGCCTAAGATTGCATTCCCTGTCTTGGCAACCACATGGTTGTGTTGACTCATCCCGAGGTTGCAGTCATCCCAATGGTTAGGCCTTCTTCTAACAGACTTCTCTTAAGGGTTGTCTTCTTCCTATGTTTTTTCATATGTACTGAAAAAAGAGATAGAAGATATACCCCACTGTTAGCATGGCTATCTCTGAGATTTGTGAGGAACGCTAGGGTACTTTTATTTATAGCTTTAACATTTCAGTGTGTTCGAATTTGATAATAAGCTTGTATTGCTTTTGAAATCAGGAAAACTTTACAGTTTTTTGTTTGTTTTTTTAAGAAAAGGGAGGACGTTTCAAGACTTCTTCCCATAACTATCTCCAGAAACTCCCAGGCTAGACTAGTTACAGGGTTGGTTCTAAACAGCAAAATTGGAGTAGAATGCAAAAATGGAAGTCTCTGCTAAGTAGAGAGACACTCATGAACATAAAGAGCCTAGTGGGAGTGGAAGGCAGTCCGTGACCTTTGCCCCTTGGTATTCATGCCCTTGTGGAATCCCTTCCCTTTGAGCGTGGGCTGGCCTGAGTGCCTTGCTTCTTGCTTTAAATAAAGAGACTACAGCAAAAGTGATGGGATGTGACTTGCAAGATTAGGTTACAAAAGACTGATTTTCATCCTGTAAGTCCTCTCTTACTCTCTCTCACTTCCTTACATTGATAAAGTCAACTACCCTCTTGTGAGGTAGGCAATTGAGAAGTCTGTGTGCCCAAGAGGACTGTGTCTGGGCACCAGGCAGCAAGGAGCTGAGGCTCTGAGCCCCACAGCCTATGCAGATGGGCTCTGCCTTTGCTGAACCTCGAGGTGAATGCCACTACTACACCTGCACCTTGACTGTACCCTTGTGAGAGACCCTTAACCAGGAGACCCAGCTTAGCTGTGCCCAAATACTTTACCCAAAGCAACTGTGAGATAACAGACATATGCTGTTTTAAGCCTCTATGTTTTGTGGTAATTTTTTAAGTAGCAGTACATAAGTGATACAGTGAGAAAGCTAAATTGAATTTCTAGTCATTTGACTAGGGCAGAAACTTTGGAGGCAGTATCGTGTGAGTAACCTTATCTGTACGAAAAGGTCACCTCTTAGGATTTCTTTTTTTTTGAGACAGAGTCTCACTATGTCACCCTTGGTAGAGTGCCATGGTGTTACAGCTCACAGCAACCTCCAACTCTTGGGCTTCAGCAATTCTCTTGCCTCAGCCTCCCAAGTAGCTGGGACTACAGGCATCTGCCACAACACCTGGCTATTTTTTTGTTGCAGTTGTCATCATTGTTTAGCTGGCCTGGGCCGGGTTCAAACCCGCCAGCCTTGGTGTATGTGGTCAGAGCCGTAACCACGGGGCTACAAGGGCCGAGCCATCCTCTCAGAATTTCATTGTCTAGGTAGGGTCTCTGACCTTGAAAACTAGGCATTCTAGGGGAGGTGGAGAAGCCTGCAGAGAACAGTACCCTGCTTACTTTCTTTAGATGGGAGTGTGGTAGGCAGCCTCCAAGATGGCTCTAATCATCCACACTTCTTGGCACTCACACTTTTGTGTAGTCCCCTCCCACACTGAATCAAAGCTGACCCATGTGACCAATAGAACACTACCAACCCAGTAGTATGTAACTTCCAATGTTAGGTCATAGAAAGCATTGCAGTTCTTGCTGTGCACACTTGGAGCACTTTCTCTGGTAGAAACCAGCTGCCATGTCATGAAGACCCTCAAGTAGTCCTGTGGAGAGGCCAGTGTAGAGAAGAACTGAGGCTTCTTGTCAACAGCCAGCAGAAACTTGCCAGCCATGTGAGTCAGCCTCTTTGGAATTAGATATCCAGGCTCAGATAAGTCTTTATTTATTTATTTATTTTTTTGCGGTTTTTGGCTGGGTCTGGGTTTGAACCCGCCACCTCCAGCATATGGCGCCGGCGCCCTACTCCTTTGAGCCACAGGCGCTGCCTCAGATAAGCCTTTAGATGACTGCGGTCCCTGCTGATAACCGACTACAACCTCATGACACTGTGAGAGATAATTATTATTGTTTTAAGCTACTGTGTTTTAGAAGAATTTGATACATGGTAATACGTAGCTAACACATTCTTGGTCGTATCTATTGTTTGACATCCATTTATTCCACCAATATTTTCTGCACACCTGCTGTCTATTGAGTAACTAGACAAGTCACTTATATGGAGTGTTAGACCTGAAAGATCTGCAGTGAGCAAAACCAGACACAGTGCCTGTCTTCATGGAGTGGGCCATCTAGTAGTGACACAGATAATCCAATAATCTCTTCAAACAAAGAGACTATAGCAAAATAGGTAAATTACAAATAACAACCGTAAATTACAATCATGCCCAGGGCTATCCGAGAAAAGGGCTATATTTACTCAAGCTATGAAGGGAACCTAATTTAGATCAGAGGGGGTTCCCAGAGGAAGTAAATTAAATGAGGAATTAGTCAAAGGTATGGAAAGGGGAAGAGAAAGCATTGTGGGCAGGGACAGCAGCATGTGCAAGGGCCCTGTGCTGGAGGCAGCATGCGGAGGGAGAGCCCCCGTGGCTAGGGCTGAAGGATAAGCAGTGAGGCTGTACAGAGGCTAGTCCATACAGAGTTT
Organism: Perodicticus potto; assembly: GCA_963574655.1. Lineage (NCBI taxonomy): Eukaryota > Metazoa > Chordata > Mammalia > Primates > Lorisidae > Perodicticus > Perodicticus potto. The sequence goes on along the minus strand of CAUYRH010142114.1, from coordinate 10,090 downwards.
TGTGGCTGCATTAAGGAGCTTGGATTTGGCTCGGTGCTTGTGACTCAACAGGATAAGGCGCCAGCCACGTACACCTGAGCTGGCAGGTTCGAATCCAGCCTGGGCCCGCCAAACAACAATGACGGCTGCAATCAAAAAATGGCCAGGTGTTGTGGCGGGCGCCTGTAGTCCCAGCTACTTGGGAGGCAGAGGCAGGAGACTCTCTTGAGCCTAGGAATTGGAGGTTGCTGTGAGCTGTGATGCTACAGCACTGTATCCAGGGTGACAGCTTGAGGCTCTGTCTCAAAAAAAAAAAAAGGAGTTTGGATTTGATACTAAAAGCAATGGGAAGCCTTTGAAACCTTTTAAGAAGTAGAGAAATATGATTTTGGATTCTAAAATCATTGATTTAAAAAAAATCTTGCCATGTAGAGAATGGTTAGAGGAAATGTGGAAAGTTAGGTTATTTCCATAATTCAGATATTGCAGGTTTACAATTCCCAGGCATAGTCACCCTTCTGCTTCGTATTCTTTAAAAAGAGTAAGTTACATAGGCATAATTTCTGGGCTCTCAGAGTCTTCCTTCAAAAAAAAAATCAACAATGGTAGGTTCAAAAAGAATAATACAAAAATAAAATAGATGGAAAATGGAGAAATAACTCCAGCCAAAACCCCAGATCAATCAATTAGTACATAACATTTCTTGAAAACCTAACAGATATGCTAGCATTTGACATCCTATTGATTTATGCCTCCTAACAACTTCATATTGCAGATAATATTATATTCACATTACAAATAAAGAAACAGGCTCCAAATGGTGAAGGGACTTGACAGAAGCTCTGTAGCTTGCTGAATCTGTTCATTTCAAAGTAAAAATTTGTTTTATTATACTACTTCGCTTACATTTCTTATAAGTCTCCATTTGGAGCCCTTCATGTAGTGGAAAAAGTCTCGTTAATAGCTAGACACATAAAATTCTAGTTGAACACTGCAACACACACATTCCTCCAGGCGATATACTTCTCCAAGCTAGCCTCTTTAAAATGGGGCACCAGGCTCAGCACCCGTAGCACAGTGGTTACGGCGCCAGCCACATACACCTAAGTTGTCGGGTTCCAACCCGGCTCGGGCCAGCAACCAACAATGATAACTGCAACAAAAAATAGCGGGGCATTGGGGCAGGTGCCTGTAGTCCCAGCTATTTGGGAGGCTGAGGCAAGAGAATCGCTTGAGCCCAAGAGTTTGAGGTGGCTGTGAGCTGGGACGCCACAGCACTCTACTGAGGGTAACATAGTGAAACTGTGTCTCAAAAAAAAAATTAATAAATAAAATAAACAATAAATAAATAAAAATAAAATGGGGCACCGCAAAGTTCCTGGTCCTTCAAAAAATATATGACAAACCCCAGTTACACTCAAGGTTTCATAAGGTGACCAAAGATAAATAATCCACTGACTATGATCTAGCAGAACCTACATATGAAGCACACATTTACTGTTTTGTGTATTAAGGATCTCATTTCCGTGAACTTTTCGCATTTACACAGTTAAAATAAAAGTTATTATATTCCTAGAGTGTGACCAGCCTACTTCTCCGTTGATTGATTCAGAGATTGGTTCTTGACTTAGGCTGTACCAATCAGAATCCTTCCCTGGGACTTTGGAAGTCCAAATGTGAGAGAAAATCTGTGTTAGCTTGTTTTTTCTGAACTTTAAGATGGAAAATTTAGAGAGCTTTTGGTGGACATGTCTTGTCATGTGACCTGTAAAGGAAAAGAGGCTGGTTAGTAATAGAAGCAAGAATAGAGCATAGACATGGAAGCATGGCATGTAAAAGGCAGAGCTTTAGTCAATATTATGTACAGCTCCAGGGAGCACCATCTACATTGAATCTAGATATTAGTGGCACCCTTTAGAGCACAGTTGTGTGGTATGAATGGCATCCTCTCGAGTTTTGCTATGAGACACTCCTACTTTTAGCTGGGGATGGAGCTGTAGATAAAGGCCAGAAGCAGATAATGCAGTACCGAAGATATTATAATTTAGAGCAGGAATAACATGTGCGCTGTGATTCTGTCCCTCCAAAACCCATGGCAGATATCACTAATCCTCACTGTCCATCTTCCAGCTGAGTCCCATATGTCCTACTCAGCACTGCCTTGCAGAGAGTCACTATGCAGCGGTGTGTACTTGGTCTATATACTTCCTGGCCCAACAACAGTTGTAAGGCATCACTCATAAGAGGCTGTATCTCAGGAGCAGATGCTTTCCCTCTGGTTAGCATAAACACTGCTCACAATATCCAAGTTAAGGAAAGATTTTACCTTTGATCCCTGGGCCAAAAAAATGTGGAATCAGTCTTCAAACATTTAGTAGTACCTTGGTATCAGTTACTTGAGTCAATATCAAAAGTGAACAGGATTCTGGAATGCTAATTAATTGCGTGAATTCTGATATCTCGGGGTTCCTTCTGCCTGGTATGCCCTTTCTGTTCTTTCTTACTTTATTTTATTTATTTTTATTTTCTTTTTTATGGAGACAGAGTCTCACTGTATCGCCCTAGGTAGATATAGTGAGGTATAGATAGAGTGCCATAGCATCACAGCTCACAGCAACCTCCAAATCTTGGGCTTAAATGATTCCTTGCCTCAGCCCCCCAAGTAGCTGGGACTACAGGCGCCCACCACAACGCTCAGCTTTTTAATTTTTTTATTTTTGTAGAGACAGGGTCTCACTCTGGCTCAGGCTGGTCTCGAACCTCAGGGCAATCCACCCACCTCGGCCTTTCAGAGTGCTAGGATTACAGGCTTCCCTTTCTATTCTTTTTCTATTCGGCAAACTCTTAGACAGCCTTCAAGGCCCAGTTAAATGATTCTGTTTCTGCAGCTTTTCCCTGACATTTCCCTCGGAGAAGTAATTGCTCCCTCATATTCTACCTGATTTTATTCCTTTCTCTACTATAGCTCGTTTCCTACCTACTAAATTTTAGTTGTTGCTTGTGTGTTTCTTTCTTAGGATCTAGATGCTGTAGGAAAGAATCCCCTGGCATGTAGAAACTTGATTGAATGAAGTGAAATGATGTCTTCACATGTAAAATACTTTGGGTAGTTTTGTCTTAAGAAAAATACCCACAAGTCCTGAGAAAGACAACTCAACTAGTATGTTAGGGACTGTATAGAACTAGAACACTTAAATTTGGAGCAGCAATTGTTGAGAAGAAAAATATCAATGTTTTAAAATAAAAAAACACCAAGGAAATGCTTATTTTTTAATTTTGGAACTAGGAAAACCTTTTTGAGTAGGACTTGAATTTTAAACACTATTAGAAAAGATTATTAAACTCAATTAGGTATAAACACAAACAATTTTTTTCTTCATAATAATAAAGTCTCTCTTCAAACCGTAATAAAATCAAAACACAAACAGCAAGAAAATGTCTGAAATTCATAACATGAACAAAAGGCTTATGGCTGGGCACAGTAGCTGATGCCTATAATCCAGGCATTCTGGGAGGCTGAGGCAGGAGGATCCCTTGAGCTCTGGAGTTTGAGACCAGCCTGAGCAGGAGCAAGACCCTGTCTATACTAAAAATAGAAAAATTACAATAAATCCCCAACAATAAGAAAAAATAGAAAAATTAGCTGGGCACTGTGGTATGAATCTATAATCCTAGCTACTGAGGTGGCTGAGCCAGGAGGATCGCTTGAGCCCAGGAGTTTGAGGTTGCATTGAACTATTATGACACCAAGGCACTCTACCCAGTGCAATAGATTGAGACTCTCTATCTCAAACAAAACAAAATAGAAACCTCACAAAAACAAAACCAAAAAAAAAAACAAAAAACCCAAGAGTCTTATTTCCCTGTGATAAAAAGGACTGTTATAAATTCATATGGGCAAAGAAAATGTAGACGTAAGAAATACAGAAAAGAAAATACAACTGGTTCTTAAACATATGAAAAGATGCTCAATCTCATTTACATTAAGAGAAATACCAATATATGATGCTTACTTTTAACCTATCAGATTTCTTTTTCTTTTTCTTTTTTTTTTTTTTTTGAGACAGAGCCTCAAGCTGTCACCCTGGATAGAGTCCTGTGACATCACAGCTCACAGCAACCTCCAATTCCTGGGCTTAAGTGAGTCTCCTGAGTCTGCCTCCCAAGCAGCTGGGATTACAGGTGCCCGCCACAACGCCCAGCCATTTTTTGGTTGCAGCCGTCATTGTTGTTTGGCGGGCTAGGGCTGGATTCGAACCCGCCAGCTCAGGTGTACATGGCTGGTGCCTTAGCCTGTTGAGCCACCGGCGCCGAGCCAACCTATCAGATTTCATAGATAAAAATGTTTGATGACAAACACATAGGGGAAGTAAAGGAGTGGGGAAAACAAGCATTCTTCTACATTGCTAGAGGAAGTGTAATAAATAAGACTGCGATATTATGTGCACACCATTTGACCTATTATAAAATTATGCTTTTAGATATTTATCTGCAAATAGGCATGAACATGTATAAAATGGCTTGTGAACAATGTCATTCACTGTAGCACTGTGTACAACTGCAAAAGATCAGAAACTACCTAAATCAATAGGGAAAGTTATGGTACTTTTTTTTTTTTGAGACACTCTTACTATGTTGCCCTCGGTAGAGTGCTGCAGTATCACAGTTCACAGCAACCTCAAACTCCTGGGGTTAAGCAATTCTCTTGCCTCAGCCTCCCAAGCAGCTGGGACTATAGGCACTTGCCACAATGCCCAGCTATTTTTTGTTGCAGTTGTTATTGTTGTTTAGCTGGCCTGGGCTGTGTTCGAACCCAGCTGGCACCATAACCACTGTGCTATGGGCGCCGAGCCTATGGTACTTTTTTTATACAATAGAATGTTATGCAATCATAAAAATAGAATAAGGAAGTTCTTTATGCACTGATAGGAAACTATTGCCAAAACATACTATTAATTAAAAAAACAAGGTACAGAACACTATGTTTGTATTTACATAAACAAAGGGGGGGGAATACTATATAGGCATTTGCTTGTAAATCCTATATTATATGTGGAAGGATGCCCAAGAATTAAGTAATATTAGTCAATTGTCTAAAGCAGAACTTGAATGCAAAGGAGAATTACTACAGTACATCTTTTTTATGTTTTTAACATTGAACCATATGAGTGAAGTACTTATTTGAAAATAAATGAATAATAATGTGAACAAAATTATAAAACCATTGGTCAATGAATACACAGAACTTTAACTCAGTAATCAAAGCCAAGAAAATTATTATTATTATTTTTTGAGACAGAGTCTCATTATGTTGCCCTCGGTAGAGTGCTGTGGCATCACAGCTCACAGCAACCTCAAACTCTTGGGCTTAAGCGATTCTCTTGCCTCAGCCTCCCAAGTAGCTGGGACTACAGGCACCTGCCACAGTGCCCGGCTATTTTTTGGTCATATTTGTCATTGTTATTTGGCAGGCCCGGGCTGTATTCCAACCCAGAAGCTCTGGTGTATGTGGCTGGCATATGGTGTATATAGCTGCTGAGCTACAGGCACTGAGCCAAAGCCAAGAAAATTTTAACTTAGAGTTGCTTCTGGAATCTTGATTCAAGTTTTGGATAAGCCAAAGGAAGCCTGATATCATCCAGTGGCATTGTTCATTTGTGGTATTCACTGCCGTAAGGGTTGATGTGATTAGAAATATCTAAGAATAGAGTCAAAAACATGAGATCACGGTGGCTCATGCCTGTAATCCCAGAACTCTGGGAGTCCGAGGCAGGTGGATTGCTGAGTTCATGAGTTGAAGACCAGCCTGAGCCAGAGTGAGACCTCGTCTCTGAAAATAGCCAGGCATTGTGACGGGTGCCTGTAGTCCTAGCTACTCCAGAGGCTGAGGCAAGAGGATAGCTTAAACCCAAGGGTTTGAGGTTGCTGTGAGCTGTGATGCCGTGGCACTCTACCAGGGCTGACAAAGTGAGACTGTATCTTAAAGCAAATAAACAAACAAACAAACAAACAAAACCATGTGCTCTAAGTTTGCAGATTACTATTTAGTGATCATCTTTAAGGGTAACAAAGGGCATTGGGATACATCTTTGATCTTAGAAGGTACTGCCACAGAATAATGAATCTGTTCCATACAAATTCCCATGGTGCCACACTGTTCACTAGATGTGAGCTGGAATTCTGTCCTTTGGCCACTTTCTCTGGTGACTTCTTGCAAAGCTAAACACTATAAGGACTGCACATGCTTCCCGTGATGGCCCTGATTCCCACCTGAAATGGACAAATGCTCTGCTTAAGTGTCCACATTAAAGTGAATTGAATTCCTTTGTGATTAAACTTGATGACTTGATTGGCTCTAGTTTTTTTCTATGTCACCCTTGGTAGAGTGCTGTCGCATCACAGCTCACAGAAACCTCAAACTCTTGGGCTCAAGTGATTCTCTTGCCTCAGCCTCCCTAGTAGCTGGGACTACAGGTGTCCACCACAACCCCCGGCTATTTTTTTTTCTACCTGGGCTGGGTTCAAACCCACCAGCCCCCTTGCATGTGGCCGGTGCCCTAACCACGGAGCTATGGGTGCCGAGTCAAGGCTCTAGGATATTTAGATCCAGGGATTATCTTACTCTTTGTATATTTCTCAATTTATGCTTCCGATATTATGCATTGCCCTATTAAGGTACCCTGGAGACCAGCGCCTAACTTGGGGCTGTCTTAGGTGACTTGGCTCAATTGATAGTATGCAACCTGTAGAAATTTTTTGAGCATCAACTACACCAAGGGATTGTGGGGGATGAGTAAGAGACAGCTACCATGACTTCAGAGGGCCATACAGTCTAGCAGAAAGGCGAAGAGGGTGTGTTCTGAAGAGCATGAGCTAAATGCTGGGCTGGAAAACACCGGAGTTTTAGAACGCTGAGGAATTCAGGTGAGTCATGTACTACTGGATTTGTGTTTCAAATTATGTAGGCCCCGGGGAACTGTTTCAGAGAAAAATAAGAGATATAAACACATTATTTAAGTTTATTATACTTAAACATCCAAGTGACATAAATGATGAAGAAAAACAGAAATGTTAAAATGAATGCTGCACTGCGACCCGTGTTGCACGTGGTTGCACCAGGAATACGGTGCAGTAGCGCCACCTTGAGGCAGGTGATGTGAGGCACCGCCCCAGCCTCTTCCTGTATCGACAGGTGCATAGGCGCATGCGCATGGTGGTAGTCCGCAGAAGGTTTACATGCTGAGGTTTTCACATATTCTATCAGTGACGCTGGACTGAAGTGGGCAGGGAGCGTAAGTCACTTTCAGGTCCATGGGCAGGAATTTGAACAGAAGAAGCTTTGTTTTAAGGCATCCCTTTGCTTAGAGACCATCAATTTGTTTTTTAATCTTCCAGTCATTGTACTTTTAAAATATTTTGTCTGTAAATTTAAGTCATATAAAAATTGGTCCGAAGCTGGCACAATGGCTTTGGCTTGTAGTTCCAGATACTCAGGAGGCCAAGGCAGGAGGATCACCAGAACCCAGGAGTTTGAGGCTAAAGTAAGCTATGATTGTGCCACTGCACTCCAGCTTGGGCAACAGAGTTAATTAAACCCTGTCTCTTAAAAAAAAAATTAGTCTATCTTAGACTTTAGGTTATTTTCTCAATTGCTGGTCAAAGCAACCTCTGGAAGTAAAATTCAGCATTCACACTGTTTAAACTTAAGTCCATTTGAGTTCATTGGAGAATTGAGGAAGGGCATTATTTAAACTAACCTTGAGCAGCCACATATTTAATTAGTAGAAAAGACTCTGAGTACCTGGGCATGAACGTGAATTAATTGGAAAAATCAGGCAGCAGTAAAGGTAAAGAGAGAAAGAAGTCAGTAGATGCATGGGACTGTGGAGAGAGAAAAGGAAAACAGAAGAAAACAGAGGAAGTGAGGGATGCATGGCAGCTGAAAACAGGAAGTGGAAAGGCTGGAGGTGGGCACAAGCAAGTTAGAACTTATCCAACCCCATACAAACCCAAGCAAAGGCTAGCCAGTGTGCAATGGCGCTGTGCACAAAGAACGTGAGTCTTTGCTGTCAGGCTGGAGCCTGGTGAATGATGTTTGGGTCTCTCATCCACACAGGTCTATGAATTTGATCTTGTTTTTCTCAAGTCCAGAGTTACCTCAGGGATCTCCCATTTTCCAGTACTTCCCACACAAAACTCTAATTTTCAACCAGTTTTCAAGTCAGAATATGAGGCACTCCAGAAGTGTGGACAGAGATAATCTCCCAGTATGGTGTATCTCCCAAGTAGAGCCTTAGGCGATTATAATGAAGGAAGGTGGGTCAAAGTGATTCTTAGGAATTCAATTTTTAAGCAAATAAATTTTAGTTAGGAACAATAATCTGTTTAGCTTGGCCAAAGAAATGAGAGATTGCTGCCCTAGTTCTCACTAAAAACAATTATGACAAAATTAATTATAATAGTGATTTATTAGTTATAATGCTTCAGCTACAAAAACAGGGAACCTATTACAAATAAGGTTAGAGGTCAATATCTGTAATAAATGGGTCTGTAACTCCACTAGAAAGAAGTGAGGGTTTGGATTTCTCAAAGTATGTGGTTTTCCCTTGTGATTTGCTCTTTGCAAATAATATTAATATTATTAATTAATAATATAATATATAATATAATTAATATTAATTAATCTATTAATATTTTTAATAGATTTAAAAATCATCAAAATGAGATAAAATTAATGATGAAAGCGTAGCTTGCCGTGAGTGGCTGAAGCACCTCTCCAAATCTTTCCTCTGACTTCTCAGCTTTTGTCCCTGTGAAGAGCTGCTGAGTTGGTCTTTCTTCTCAACAGTAATCCCCCAAGTACCAAGGTTTGAGAAATGCCAACTCTCATCTATCCTAAAAACATCTTTATTCCCCAAACACTAGACTTGAGAAAGAAGTGTGGTGTATGTAACTCTGGAGTCAGGCAGATATGAGTTGGAATCCTGGTTCTACTACCTATAAACTGTCTGATCTTGGGTAGATTGTATATATTTTCTAAGCTTAGGTTCTGGAGATAAAACCAAATATATAATAGGATTGACACATATTAGGTACTCAATAAAGAGAGGCTTTTGTGTTTTAATTCACCTTAGAATCTTGCTTTGAAAAATTGAGAGCCATGGCTGGAGATACTTTGTCTTCCATTTCCTGATATTTGTGATATATCTGTTTTACATTTCATATGAATTCCTGAACCCTGGGCCACATGGACTACTGATTTAAACTACTTTTAAATTAACACTGGTAAATGAGAATTTTAATAAAATGTTCAAAAATACTTAAAGGATAAGGTTATTCATACCCATTTTTTAAAATTTATTATTTTTTTGTGGAGACAGTCTCACTTTATCACCCTTGGTAGAGTGCTGTGGCATCACACAGCTCACAGCAACCTCCAACTCCTGGGCACAGGTGATTCTCCTGCCTCAGCCTCAGCAGTAGCTAGGACTACAGGCGCCCGCCACAACGCCCAGCTATTTCCTGGTTGCAGTTTGGCCAGGGCCAGGTTTGAACCTGCCACCCTTGGTATATGGGGCTGGTGCCCCACCCACTGAGCCACAGGTGCCATCCCACACCATTTTTAATAAATGCTTTATTACTAACTTAGATGCTTTCCTTCTAATTTTCCCATTCTTTTTACCATTATAAAAAGGGGAGACTAAGTGATTATCAATGCCTATTTCAGCTAAAAAAAGACTTTCTATCATCTCTTTTGACTTTACCACGGCAATACACCCTATGGAAAATCTTGATCCTCTTAATAAATAACTTTCAGTGTTTAGAATTTTACTTTATGTTAAAAACATTAAGACCGGCTGGGCGCCTGTGGCTCAGCGGGCTAAGGCGCCAGCCATGTACACCTGAGCTGGCGGGTTCGAATCCAGCCTGGGCCCACCAAACGACGACGGCTGCAACCTAAAAATGGCCAGGCGTTGTGGCGGGCGCCTGTAGTCCCAGCTACTTGGGAGGCAGAGGCAAGAGACTTGCTTGAACCCAGGAATTGGAGGTTGCTGTGAGCTGTGATGCCACAGCACTCTATACAGGGTGATGGCTTGAGGCTCTGTCTCAA
>CAUYRH010142113.1:0-10324 GCA_963574655.1 Perodicticus potto | reverse complement strand
CAAAAAATGGCCAGGTGTTGTGGCGGGCGCCTGTAGTCCCAGCTACTTGGGAGGCAGAGGCAGGAGACTCGCTTGAGCCCAGGAATTGGAGGTTGCTGTAGTCTGTGATGCTACGGCACTCTACCCAGGGTGACAACTTGAGGCTCTGTCTCAAAAAATAAATAAATAAATAAATAAAATCCTGAGCCAAATACCTTAAGATTAATATTCTCTGTGATTTTTGGTGCCATTCCTCTTCATTCAGTTACTCATTCATTCATGCGGTTACCATTTAACCAGTACCTATTGCATCCTAAGCAGTATATTACCTGCTGAGATCAATTTATAGTGTCATAAGGTGCTACCTTAAACAACATTCTTTTTTGTTTGTTTGCTTTGAGACAGTCTCACTTTGTCACCCTGGGTGGAGTGTTGTGTCATCAAAGCTCACAGCAACCTCAAACTATTAGGCTCAAGTGATCCCCTTGCCTCAGTTTTTCTATTTTTAGCAGACACAGGGTCTTACTCTTGCTTAGGCTGGTCTTAAACTCCTGAGCTCAAGCAATCCACCCACCTCAGCCTCCCAGAGTGCTAAGATTACAGGTGTGAGCCACATGCCCAGTGCAACATTTATTTTTTAACTTCCTTGATAAATTGCTTTTCGAATGCTGACAGTTCATATTACTTTTTTCCAACATTTTCTGTTGCCCTGAGATGATTGACTTAGGAATTGGTACTCTACCTATAGAACATGGTTATTAATAAGGCCATTCATCATCAAATAGATGAAGAAGCCAGGGTCAAAGTGGGGATGTGAATGCCCAAGGACATATATGGCATGTCAATAATAAAGCAAAGGTTAGAATCCATATCTCATAATACCCTGGTCAGAAATCTTTCTACATCTCTTGCTCTTTCTCATAAATAATTATGAGAAAGCACTATTCAAGTACTTTATCAAGGTAGATGATGGAGTTAAAAGAATATCTCCAAAAAGTTGTCTCTTTCCTGTTACTTATTTAGTGAAACCAACAAAATATAGTAGTAGCATGTGAAGGACAGAGGAAATGAGGGATAAAACTGAAAGGCACTTTTTCACAGTGAAGATGTTCATACTTAGGTGGACGTAGTTTAGGAAATGAAAACAAAAAAACCCCTTAGTACAGAGGTGTCCAACCTTTCAACTTCTCTGGGCCACACTGAAGCATAGTTGTCGTCTTGGGCCACACATTAAACACACAAACACTAATGAAAGCCAATAAGCAAAAAACAAAGGTCCGTGCATAATTTTCATGATATCCGCCACCATAGATTTAAGCAAAAAATTCCTCACATAATAATCCTAATTATGCACCAACCCATTCAGAGAATCTTAAAACATTGAGCAAGTCCCAAGTTTGCAATCATTAATGTGGAAAAGAGACATATCTAAGTAATAACACATCTTTGCTTTTTGTATATTTTTTTATTATTAAAGTAAAAGAAAAGCAGGAAACATAACACTGGTGGGATATTTGATGTATCTGAGAAATGAATGCATCAATATATGGTTTGATGGAGGTAGTTGCAGTTCTCACAGTGCTCATCAGATATTTTCACTCTAATTTTACTTTTAGTTTGCTTCATTCTTAAAAATAGTTGCTTGCAAATGTAAGTGCTGCCAAAAAGCAATGACATGAATAAGGTGTGATTATGAAGCAAGGGGTATTTGTCTCTGGGAAGACAAGACCTATAAAAGTCCAGTAAAGAGACACGACCAAATTTTTCTTAAATTGTTGGATTGCAACTTGATGCATTCCATTTGAAAATTGACAGGTAACATTTATGTTGACTGAAAGAGAGTCAGAAATGTACCAAAATATTGATTATTTTCCTGGTAATCTTGAAATCTGTTTAAAAACTTTTATATGGAATCAAAAAGCAAGACTGGATGTTTTTCACTGTTTACAGGATTATGGTTAGCCAATGTGTTGAAATGCATAAAATTATTTGCCTTAATTTGACCTTGCCATAATTTCAGATTCATTTGGAATGCTGTTATGGTTTGAAAAATAGTATTGATAAGTTGGTTTTCACCTTGAAGATGCATGCTTAACTCATTCAAATGAGCAGTTAAATCCACTAAAAAATGCTAAATCAAGTTCTGGCACAAATTTTGTTTTGTTTTGTTTTAGACAGAGTCTTGCTCTGTCTCCCAAAGTAGAGTGCCATGACATCATAGCTCATAGCAACCTCACACTCTTCAGCTCAAGCGATTCTCTTGCCTTAGCCTCCCAAGAAACTAGGACTATAGGCGTTCGCCACAATGTGTGGCTAGTTTCTCTATTTTTCGTAGAGGTGGGGTCTCACTCTTGCTCAGGCTGGTCTTGAACTTGTGAACTTAGACCATCCACCTACCTCAGCCTCCCAGAGTGCTAGGATTACATGCATGAGCCACCAGGCCCATCCAGAAATTTAAGTTTTTGATACCATAAACAACTTGATAACATGTTGAAAATAATCTTTTAAACATTTGGCCTTGACTTAGCCATCTTACTTCTGCAAAGTAAATGTTGCCGCCTTAATCAGCATCAGTATTTTTAAGGAATTCCTGGAATTGGCAATGATTCAATCCTTTAGCCCTTATGAAATTCAGTCTTGATAATGCTTTGCATGTTATTATCCATTTTTAAAGCTTTTACATATAAATTTTCTTCAGGTACTATGCAACGATACTTTATCACTGTGAGTTTTGGGCAGCAATTCAGTTGTCTTTTATTAATTTCACAAGTCCCTCTCTCTTATCTACCATCACCAGGGCAGCATTGGTAACTATACCAGGTATGTTGACAATAGACAAAGAAAACCACTTTAACATGTTTTTTACTGCTTCATATAAATCTGTTGATTTATTCATGTCTTTTAATAACACTAAAGAAACCATGTCTTCAGTAACATTATACTCATCATTAATACTTCTAACAAAAATGGTAAGTTGAGTGATATTTGTAGCAGCAGTGTTATCATCCATTGCCAAAGCATAACATTTTAAATTAGCTGCTTTACTCTCCAAACTTCTTTTGATAGATTTTCTGATTTCTTCAATTTGCCTGGCTATAGTCTGGTGAGACAAACTGATTTTAGAAATATCCCCCCTTGGGTGGTGCCTGTGTCTCAAGGACTAGGGCGCTGGCCCTATATGCCAGGGGTGGCGGGTTCAAACTTGGCCCCAACCAAAAACAAAAAAACACTACATAACATTTATCTTTGGGGCAGCACCTGTGGCTCAAGGAGTAGGGCGTCAGCCCCATATACCAGAGGTGGCGGGTTTAAACCTGGCCCCTGCCAAAAACTGCAAAAAAAAAAAACAGAGAAATATTCCCCCTTTGTTCCACGGGATATTATATGCACTATGCTTTCCATACATTGCTTACTAAATTCACCATCAGTAAATGGTTTTGATTTTTTTTCTATTAAATATGTTACCACGTGACTAACTTTTACAATGGAATCTGAGTTATAACCCTAAAAAAGTTTTTTTTGTTGTTGAGAAGATAGACTTTTTCAGTTCCACTATTTTGTCCTTATGACACAATCCTCATACAAATCGAAATTGGCAGCATGTTTTTGCATATAATGCCTTTTCAAATTATAGTCTTTTTTTTTTTTGAGACAGAGCCTCAAGTTGTCACCCTGGATAGAGTGCTGTGGCATCACAGCTCACAGCAACCTCCAACTCCTGGGCTCAAGAGATTCTCCTGCCTCTGCCTCCCGAGTATCTGGGACTATAGGCGCCCACCACAACGCCCAGCCATTTTTTGGTTGCAGCCATCGTTGTTTGGTGGGTCCCGGCTGGATTCGAACCCACCAGCTCAGGTGTACATGGCTGGAGCCTTAGCCTGTTGATCCACGGGCGCCAAGCCTCAAATTATAGTCTTTAAAAGCTTGCACAAATTCCTTATAAATTAAGCCTTGACCAAAACTAATCATATGTTCATTTTTCACTGAACAATATTCCTTCATCCATAAGTTTTGTGAGAGTTCTGTTTTCTGGCTCGGCGCCTGTGGCTCAACAGGCTAAGGCGCCAGCCATGTACACCTGAGCTGGCGGGTTCGAATCCAGACCGGGCCGCCAAACAACAATGATGGCTACAACCAAAAAATGGCCGGGCGCTGTAGTGGGCGCCGTGGTGGGCGCCTGTAGTCCCAGCTACTTGGGAGGCGGACGCAAGAGACTCGCTTGAGCCCAGGAATTGGAGGTTGCTGTGAGCTGTGATGCCACAGCACTCTATCCAGGGTGACAGCTTGAGGCTCTGTCTCCAAAAAATTTAAAAATAAAAAAATAAAATAAAATAAAACAGAGGATACGAGAAACCGGTGGTGCTTAGTGAGACATAATGGCTGAGTGTGAGGTTTCACTTATTGCAAACTATATATTTTTTAATTAGAATAGACAGACAAATGCAGGTTTGGACACAATCTACATGTAAAAGATGTACAATGAAGTTATACACAAAGCCTTACCAGAGATATTTGAAAAAATGTATTTTTATAGGTATTTATGATCTGAATGAACTCAGCAACTCAATTGGATTAAGTCAAAAACTTGGGTTAATTTAAATCCCCTACTGGACTTTAAAATATACCATTGGTGGTATTTTGGATTTCCGAGTTTTGTATCCATATGTTGCTGCTTTCCTACCTCAACCCTCCATTTGATAGTGGTACAGAAGTTTCAGACATTCCTACAGAAAGGTGTAAAATTCCCAGCAAAGGTTCTAGAGTTTTTGTAAAATCCTAAAATTTTCTCTATTTCCCCCCACATAACACTTTACTGCAAAGAAGCATGCGTAGGGGGAGACCAAGAAACACTTGTATGTGCTGTTCACCGAGGGGGGAACTTTTTGCCTATTTTGTTCATTGACTGGAACAGTGGTTCTCAACCTCCCTAAAGCCATGATGTATTTTCATTGTTACAAAGGGGTCGCGACCCACAGGTTGAGAACTGCTGAACTAGAACAATGCCTGGCACCTGGCACCATTCTATACACCTGCTAAATGCTGCTGAATCCCTCCGCCCTGTTTAGGGGTGATTCCTACTGATCTTGGTACACTGCTGTCCACCTTGTCCAGAGGCTTGTGTTTTCAGTCTTTAGGGGTCAAGAAGTCTTGACAATGTAAAGTAGTTTGAATTAGGTTTTCTGTCATTTTCAGCCAAAATTGTCCTAACTGATGGAAAACTCATTTTACTCCTTGAATTTCTTCCAAGGTTCCACGCTGTTCTGGCTCTCTTCTGCATTTTCTTCGATTCCTTCTTTTCCAGTTGCCCTTCAAACCCCAGTCCTGTCTACACTGTCATTCTCCACACTGGTCGTCAAATTTCAGCCAAGTTCATGATTCCTGCCTTCAGGAGCATGCTGTGGGTTCCCTGCACTGCACAGCTTGCCAGAGTACTCGTGTAAAGTTCCCGGTTTGTCTCTCCAATCTTACATCTCACTTTGGTCTTATTAAAAGTGCTTCCCGGGTGGCGCCTGTGGCTCAAAGGAGTAGGGCCCTGGCCCCATATGCCGGAGGTGGCAGGTTCAAACCCAGCCCTGGCCAAAAACTGCAAAAAAAAAAAAAAAAAAAAAATTAAAAGTACTTCCCATTCTGCGTGTCCAAAAGCAAACACAGTGTATCAAAAGCTATACCATCATCTACATTTCGTTTCTAATTAATGACATCGGCATAAAACCAGATATCTGCCCTCTGGCTCACTTCCCATCACGTGGATTTTGTCAGTAAACCCTGTGGTTTCTGCCTGCTCATTCTCACACACCTCTTATTCCAGCTCTAATGAATTATTCAAGCTACTTAGTTATTCTAGCTCTAATACATTATTTATAATGCCCCAGCAGGCTGCTTAGTTTCATAGTTCTGAGCCTTCACTTCCATTTCCTTAACGTGGCCCTTGTCATCTACCTAGGGAACTCGCTCTGTTCTCCAAGAATCAGTTCAGATGGCTCGGCTCCTGTAGCACAGTGGTTAAGGGGCCAACCGCATACACTGCACAGACCAGCTAAGTAACTAAATAACAATGACAACTGCAACAAAAAAGAGCCGGGCGTTGTGGCGGGCACCTGTACTCCCACCTACTTGGGAGGCTGAGGCAAGAGAATCGCTTATGCCCAAGAGTTGGAGGTTGCTGTGAGCTGTGAGCTATGAATCCACGGCACTCTACCAAGGGTGACATAGACTCTGTCTCAAAAAAAAAAAAAAAAAAAAAAAAAAAGAATGTTTTAGGACAATTAGTGCATATTTCAAGGACTTGGTAGATAACATACTACATATTTGGCGTATCTTTAATTGAAAGCCTTAAAATATAGTAATAGGGGGTAGTGCCTATGGCTCAAAGGAGTAGGGCGCTGGCCCCATATGCCAGAGGTGGCGGGTTCAAACCCAGCCCTGGCCAAAAAAAACAGCAAAAAAAAAAAAAAAAAAAAAAAAGTATATAAAATATAGTAATAGGGATGAAAACATACTCCTCTCCCTCCAAAAATATTGTTTAGCTTTTCACTTGTTTCTCAAAGTCTTCTTTTTAAACAAAGTGAGACACCGTTAGGCCACAGATATCTCAAATTTCATTGGCTTTCCTCTAACATTTTGAATTAGGATTTGAGTTTAAGAGCACCTGGGTGTGGGAGGCCCTCCCCACGTGGAGGAATGTCCTCAGTGTGATCTTTGCCTCCCTTTCCTAGGCTCACAGACAAGCCCACGAAATGACAGGTTTACAGCCTGGATTTGGAAAGTCATTTCCTGTGTGTCTGTCATATTTTGGTACCCAGGGTCTGGAACTGCTCTTTCTTTTCCTGTGTTTACCATTTTCTGAAAAAGAAGAAGAAACAGCGGATTTGAGGTAAACGTTTAGCTCCTTTCCTAGCATAATGACCTATCTCTGCTTCTAAATGGGACTCAAATCCTAGCTCCTTTTACCCTGGCGCTCTAGGGAGTTTGTGTGAACGTTTTAAATTTAGAATTCCTAGGGGAAACTGCAGTGAAATGCCAGAACAGTGACTTCCAACCGAGAGGCTGACTTGTCTCCCGGCAAAGCCACAAGCAGGCCAACTCAGAAATAATGCCCATGAGCTCCCCACCCCCAGTCCAGGGGGATTTTAAGACCCTGCTGCTAACTTTTGCTAATTTTTGGTTTGGAGATATACCCACGTGTTTACACACCTATATATATATATACCCAGAGGTGTTCGGTAACTGTCCTCAGGACTTTTTCTTCCTTTTTTACCTTGTTCTGCCTTCAGGCCTTCGCTTCCTATTCTGTCCTTAACTACAAAGAGTGGCCCAAAAGCCTGGCAGTAAATTTCTTCCATAACATCTGGAATCCATATGTCAAATCTGAAAGTCATAAAAGCTTTTTTTCCTTTCATTTAGGCTTAATTATTTCAGCTCCAACTTCCCCCACCCTTGCCTCCCTCCATACCAAACTAATTAGGGCAATTATCTGAGCCATCCATGGCTACAGATCAATTAAAGCCTGCTATTGAGGTTAACAAATGAGAGGGTTAATTTTTCTTCACTGCTCCATAGTTGGGGAAGAAAGATAACAAGCCCTTCATTTTGTCAGGTGCTTTTGAGTTTTCCATGTCTCCTCTCTACACCAGACTGCCACCAGGACTTTGGGGTTCCAGACTGTCTGGAACCCTGAGTGAATGATTGAATTCTCAAGGGAAGCACTGGAATTCATTGCTGCTTGGGAGAGAGGCTCCCAGCTTTGCTGCTTCAATGTATTAAAAAGATGTGAAGCTTTTTAAAATAAAAAGCATCGTGTTTTTCTAATGTCTCTAGCACCAACTCAGCAAAGTTGGCTTAAAACCTTACTAAAAGGCTTTTTCTAGAAAATTTGATCTATGTTCCATGTATTTTTAACTTGCTCAGAAATTGCTGGATTCTTTCAGTCACTCTGGCTAGTTATAAACTGCTTAAGTTTTTCTGTTTCCATTGTAACAGAAAGCTACCCTATGTCGGTCTTGCTGGGTAGCTAAACCAGAGTTCTAATTTGCCCTGGAGGTTTATTTTAGATCACAGACTAAAACACAGACCAGCCTGAGCTAGAACAAGTCTATAAAAATAGCTGGCATTGTGGCGGGTGCCTGTAGTCCAGCTACTTGAGAGGCTGAGGCAAGAGGATCACTTGAGCCCAAGAGTTTGAGGTTGCTGTGAGCTAAGACGCCACAGCACTCTACCAGAGTGACAAAGTGAGACTGTCTCAAAAAAAAAAATAGGACTAGGGGAAAGAAATAACAAAGTTAGACTCAGCCTTTCTCCCCTCAGGGCTACATGGAGAACATTATTGCAATTAGTGGATATAAACCTTAGGTGGAGCCAAAGGCTACTGAAGAGATACCCACAGCCGTCCTGAGGGCCGACCTCTCGGGTTGGCAGCTTCACTGCAGGAGCCACCCAGAGCTGGCCAACTAGGGGTGGGGTGGGGGTACAGGGAACATTTGCTCTCCAAAAAAGGGAAAGAGAGGAAGGACCTCCTTATTCATGGGGGAAATTCCATGACTAGAGTTCCCAGTAAAGCATTTCCAGAGAGTTAGAAAGCAGCCTCCCAGGAGAGGAGCTCCCAGGGAGAAGTAACATTATCCAAACTCTCACCTTGTCACTCAGCCAGGTCATTGGTAGCTCACTGCTGGGCATAGCTCATCTTCCTGTCTAGATTAGCGGCTGCTGGACAGTGCAGTGGATGGAGCCTTACACTCTTCTGGGACAAACTCGGGGACCTGGTGGGAAGCAATAAAGTTAAAATTGTTTAATCAATAATTGCACACATGAACACTTAGCATCTTAAAGCAAACAAGTTGTTTTTCTTTTCAGTTTTCCCCCTGCCATCTTGTTTGCTGTGGGGACACTGAACAGCCAAAGGGAAGGAAGGCCCAGTAAAGAGTCTTTGCCAACATCCTTACTTCCCTCTGCTGGCCTTGAGGGATGCTAACCCTGGATTCTGACTTCTGTACCTCAGGTAATCCAATGAATAATAAACTTCGATTGACTGAGACTCTCCCCTTTCCTCTGCTATTAGGGGAAAAAATATAAGAAGATAGGGAAAGAAGATTGTTCAATAAAAAGTAGATGCAGCGGCGACTGTGGCTCAAAGGAGTAGGGTGTCAGCCCCATATACTGGAGGTGGCAGGTTCAAACCCAGCCCCAGCCAAAAAAAAACCCCGCAAACAAACAAAAAAAAAGTCAAAAAGTAGATGCGAGGTCAAAGACCAAAAATAAAAATTATTCCAAGACTCGAGACAAAAGGAAAATGGAATCCAGGTTCCATGTGGGCAACAGTGGCCTTTATTTCCACCTGGCTGAGGGTGAGCTGGGTTCAAGAAAGATGTGTGGGCAATGGTGGATGGTGGTTTTAAAGGCAGCAAGGGTGAGGGGGTTGGCCCATTCGCCTTTCTTAGGGGTGATATCTGTCGGTAGGGTAGGGGGTTGATCCATTTCCAGGGTGGGACATCGTGGGAAAGGGTAGAGGGTTGGCACACCCACCTTTCCAGGGTTGGACTTCTGTCAGAAGGGTGGAGGTTGACCCAATTAGGTGGGTTCACTCCATTTGGGTGGGGTTCCTACATTTGACTCTATCAGTGGACAGATGTCTACTTTTGTTGTTGTTGTTGTTGCAATTTGGCAAGGGCTGGGTACAAACCAGCCACCCTCGGTATATGGGGCCAGTACCCTACTCACTGAGCCACAGGCACCGCCCAGATGTCTACTGTTTGTTTTGTTTTTTTTTTTTATAGAGACAGAGTCTCACTTTGTCGCCCTAGGTAGAGTGCCGTGGCGTCACACATCTCACAGCAACCTCCAACTCCTGGGCCCAGGCAATTCTCTTGCCTCAGCCTCCCAAGTAGCTGGGACTACAGGCACCCACCACAACGCCCAGCTATTTTTCTGTTTTGCAGTTTGGCCGAGGCCGGGTTTGAACCCACCACCTTCGGTATATGGGGCTGGCACCCTACTCGATAAGCCACAGGAGCTGCCCCAGATGTCTACTTTTTTGTTGAAGCAAATAGTAAGGCACCCTGCTTCATTTGTAGGGAATTTGTGCAAGTTTTCAAAGACTATAATTTGAAAAAGTATTATATACAAAAGTCATGCTGCCAAATGCAATGGGTATGAAGGATTGTGTTGGAAGGACAAAATAGAACAATTTTCTTTTTAAAGTTCCAACTCATGGCTCGGCGCCTGTGGCTCAACCGGCTAAGGCGCCAGCCACGTACACCTGAGCTGGCAGGTTCGAATCCAGCCCGGACCCGCCAAACAACAATGACGGCTGCAACCAAAAAATGGCCGGGCATTGTGGCGGGTGCCTGTA